>FTPT01000013.1:0-261130 GCA_900156845.1 Coprinopsis strossmayeri | reverse complement strand
CAATGAGTCCGACCATCATTTCCGTCGGCTCCCACCAAATTTAATCCCTGTCACCATGATGCCTGTTCTCTCCTCAATAATGGCTACCATGTCCCCAAAATGCACAACACCTCTTGACCACAGTTGTCCATCCATGCTTCTTGTACAACTAGAGTACACTAGAATAGTGTTTAGTCCTTTGTCTCTTATGCAATGATGAAGCTTGGACGATGCTCTTCCTTCATTAGTGCTTGAGTTTGTAGCAGGTTTTGCCGACCGCAGTCGGCCTTACGCATGCTATAAGGGTTCGGGTTCCTGATGTTGCCTGCCTTAGGGCCTACATACAGTAGTATCCAGAAGGTATCCAGGTGCCCGGGGAGCGTCGGGTCCGGAAGCTATTGTGGCGGTGAAATCAAAACCTGCGGGAAAGTGTCTGGGTTCAGGCGGTGCCCGGCTGCGCGGTGGGCTCCTCCTATTTTCCCATTCATGCATTTCTCGCACACCACATCCGTGTTAATCTGTGTACTTACTTGTGTAACACCCAGTAAATAGTACCAGAAAAATGTCCAAAATAGCGGAAATTGTATGTGTATACCCAAATTAATTACTAATGCACCATGCGGGAAACGGCATCAAACCATCAAATGGTGATTAACTTAAACTAGGGCCCCCTATAGTCTCGGCTTCCCATCCGTTTACGGTTGTGATTCCATTTTTGGCATCATCACCGTAACCGTCTGGGAAATGACCAGCGGTGTTGGGGAGGGTTTGACGTTCGGATATCTCGGGGCTCTCGGAGCCATATCCGAGCCTTAGTAATCATGACCATGGACTGTCACGCTCAGTGTTCCTTCGCGTTTCTCATTAACTATCTTGTTTTCTCTATATTTTACTCATAATATGTCCCATACGCGCTCGGCTCTTGTATGGACACAACAAGCAACCAAAGGATGCGAATTGATGATGAAAATTTTGCCATCTCCTCCTACAGCTGCAACACCAACTTCCAAATACCAACACCTTTGCATCATGGACCCACAGAGTCTCTTAATGTTAAACAACGTTGCCTACAGCCTCTTATATCCATTCAGAACCAGAAAGGATGTTGTAACAGCTATGTCACAAAGCCCAAATTGTCCTCATACTCGTCATAACACCAACGGCAGAATAACAGAGTAATCTGGGTCAGGTTCCACATTATTGGAGAGATCATTTGAAGGATCTATAATATTGCTTTGAGATTGTCGTTATTTTCAACCATAGGCTCGGATAATGACACTGGAGATGAAAAGGTCAAAGGGGGAGCTGACAGCTATTGGTTCTCGATCATTGTCATCGAATTGCAAGATGGGAGGTACAAAAGACCATCTGATGCCTTTGCCTAAGGCAGATATGTCTTAGGACAATGGGATTGCGGATTGGTGAGGTGGAGGGACTTCATTGCACATGGATAATTAACAAGAAACACTGAGTACGACAGTCCATGGTCATGATTACTAAGGCTCGGATATGGCTCCGAGAGCCCCAGATATCCGAACGTCAAACCCTCCCAACACCGCTGGTCATTTCCCAGACGGTTACGGTGATGATGCCAAAAACGGAATCACAACCGTAAACGGATGGGAAGCCGAGACTAGGGCCCCTACCGGTCTCACGACGTCCGACCAAGGCATAGATAGGGATGACCTAATAACGCCACCGAGCCTACAAACCTCTTTCTGTTACGCCCATTAGGTATCTTGTAAAGGGGTCTACTGGTAAAAAAAATAACAGCGGACATCCATTCCCTAATTGCTGAAGCAAGGTCGAGTAAACGTGTTTGCGCCGCAGCGCGACCCTTTCATTTTGCAGGGCTATCAAACCTGGAGCAAGTGTGTGGACATCGGTCAGTATTTTACGGATGGTATTCAAGGATTTGGGTACACCGACTTGAAGGCTATGGGTACGTACCTATTCAAGCTTGAATCTACGCCCTTGGCTTATCATGCGGCAGCTCCAGCATAGGAAAGATGGTCCTGCGACTTTAGAAGACTCTCAACCATGTCAATGGCTCGAAGGCTCCAGGGCTAACGACTCTGGAGACCTAGGCATGCTGAGTGCGCCGTCACTTTGATACAAGTGACCGGAGACTCTACTAGACGTGGTATGGCGTTATCCCTTCTACAAATAACTTGGAAAACTGCTTACTAGACTCTAGACTCCTTCTAAGACTGCTGCGCCCTCAACCGCCAGCGTAAAACTCTATGCATCGGTTAACAACAATTTAAAGTGTTCATCTATCCATTTGGTCTACAGTTCGGATTGCTATGGGACAACCTAGAGGTCCCCCGAAGCGCTGAGGCAGAGTAAGCACCAGTAAGGCCCAACAATTTGGCCCAAAAAGACTTACTGGACACCATTGCTTGCTGATAAGCAAAGACGTGGGCCCACCAACCAAGGTACGCGGTTGGCAACTTCATAACCGGCTTTCCAAAGACTTACCAGGCTTCAGGGGCCACGCAAAGTGAGGCGTCACTTGGTTAAAGACAACAAGCAGGCGTGACCTTCGAACGACCTTATTCTGGGACACTCAAAGCTTCGAAACAAATATCTATGGTACGTTCAATTGAGTGTAAATATTATTTGGTATGCTAACAACGACATTTAGTAAAAGCATTTGGTCTTATATTAATAATTGGGGAGATAGAACATCGATCAGTATGGAATCTGTATGGATTGCAAGGCTGAGAGGCTGGAGCATTCATAAGTTCAGCCAGAGATACAATTATCCCTTTGGCCTGGCGTCTCATTCTTACTGGATCGATGTCCGCATTTCTTTCGCCGAATCTCATCGAGAAGGTAGCGAGTATCCCTTGTTGCGGCTGGGTGATGTCCCTAACTTTTTTAATCATCACGTCGAAGGACTCCGTGGTTGTCCGCAGGGTAGCGTTCAGCTCGGGGTCAAACCCAGCGTCGAACCCGGATACCCGCACACACAGAGCAAAGCAGAACAGAATACCAGCTCACCTTCGCAACACTCCCAAACGGGGTAAACCATGCCTCCAACTCTTCCTCTGTACACGAAAATGCGAGGCTTCTGACGAAAAGTCGGCCGGTTTCTTGGATCGTGGATCGGATCGGGTCTAATTTTTGCTTGTTGAGGCTCTCGAGGTTTATCTTGAACTTGACCTGGGTCATTTTGCGAATGAGACCGGGGGTCGACCTACGACAACACCAATCAGTATCACATAGGATAGGACAAGATAAGAGAAAACACACCTCGTCATCATCCTGCTCGAAAACAGCCGTACCAACCAAATCGATACGACATCGCAGCTACTCCATATCCGAGACGTCCTCTACCTGTTCCTGCTCGGCTTCCGCCATCTCGACGTCCTCGTCCTCATCCTCGTCTTCCTTCGACTTTTCGCTGTTGCCTTTCGGCGACGAGTCAGGTCTCGACAAGGAACCGGGTTATCAGCTGTGCGATCGTTGGTGGTGACGTTAATCAACGTTCAACGGTACTACGTCTAGCGGTGTTCAGAGCTAGCAGAGATAGAAAATACAACTTGAAGAAAAGACAAGGAATGCCGAAACCAATCCGAACAGTCTTCTCAGACGAGAAAACCCTCGAGAGATGCCAAAGGCTCCGTTCATCGTACGTTCTTAATCTAAACTATGTTTGTTGACTTATCCTTATCCTTATCTTTGATCCTATATCCGATTCATCGACCCCTCAGCTTGATGGACATTGGAATATCGGCAATCAACTATGCTATACCTTGGCGATTACACTATACTTGGCGACATGGCCGATCTATGTCGACATTAGTGACACATACGGATAATATGGACAACACGGACACGGACATATAGGCAGACGTAGAAGATGTAGAGACCGGGAACTGCCTGGCGCCGATCCGCTCACTTCATATGATTGTTGGCGCCTATTCCCCTATACTTTATCTATTGGTATTTATTTATACGGAAAACCCTTTAAATAGCATTCTGTACCTACGATATTGACAGTGGACCTGAACCTATCCATTCTTTTTCCCCTCCTTTCTCGAGAGTCGAGACGATGTTTAATTGACCCGCGCGAACTACGAGAGTTTCCGCACCCAGCACTGGTGCTCTCTCTACAAAGAATATCTAGGCGGGGCAGATGGAGACCTCGAGACGACCTTACGGATGTTCCAGGATGCCATAGCGTATGTCCCTGTCCCTCTCTCTTCCATATTCCTTCCTGTTCCTCCCTTTCTTCTCCTCTACTGACACATCTCAACCCTCTTCCCCCCGGAAGCCAGAAAGTACCGATACATGGACGGAAGCCTCACACAGCGGCGCACAATCCTCGAAGAGAACATTCCGGATCTTGAAAAGACGCTCGAGATGGTCGAGTTTATTCGGGATCGTGAGGTTTTTTTAGTTGTTCTCCTCTCATCTCTTCTTGTTCTCTTTCTCTTTCCCTACTCATCCCCCTTCCCTACTCGTTTGCCTAGCCCTTTCTTCGCACCCCCACCTCTGCTCGCCAAATACAAATCTCTAAACGAATTACTTGATCTAGCACTCCAAAAACAAAACCGACGAAGACGACCTAGATGATCTCGATGATGAGGAAGACGAAGAAGACGGAACATCTTCTAAACCCCTCAAAACGACATTCGAGCTCAACGACACGCTCTACGCCGAAGCCGAGTTGGTCGATACTGATGAGGTGTATCTATGGCTCGGGGTACGTCTCCCGTCTCTTGCCATCCCCCATCCCGCCTCCTCTCCGTATTTCCATTCCTACTCCATACTAAACCAACTCTCTTATATCTAATCTAAGCTCACTCGCTATCAATACCCAACTCTAAAACACCTCACAGGCCAACGTAATGCTCTCCTACCCCCTCCAAGAAGCCCTCTCCCTCCTCACCTCCAAACTCCCCTCTGCGGCGCAGAGTCTGCAGAACACAACGGAAGATCTCGAGTTTTTGAGGGAGCAGTTGACGATTATGGAGGTTAATACGGCAAGGATGTATAATTGGGATGTGAAGAGAAGGAGGGAGAGGAGGGAGAAGAAGGGGGGTGAGGGGGAGGCCCATCGCGAAGATCTACAACCTCACAGATAACACGATCGGGAGCTCGTTCGGGCCGGTGTGTTGGGGCAAGACATCGAGCCTCACACCCTCGGCTACCCAGACCTCCGTTAACGGGCTGCATAACGTCACTATTGCGGCGCGGGGACTGAGGAGGCAAAGGGACACGTTTTTGGGCATCGATGGGCTGTTTTACGTGCCTGTCGCTCCGAAGAACGAGACTGGAGGAGGGGGAAATGTGAAGGAAGATGGAGAGGGAGGAAAGTCGAGATGGGTTCGGCACTGTAGTCTTGACGAAAACATTGAGACGGACGCTATCGAGTACAGCGTTGTGCCTTGGGACGCCTTTAGTACGTCAGAAGGTGACTCGAGGGGTCTAACTAATGAAGAAGACGGCACGACTATGGCTTTCAAGTACACCGGTACGTTCCTTCCCCCCCAACACTAACCTCACATCGAATTCAAATAATGTTTTATGGATATATGTGTGCAGGCACGTCCGTCTCCATGGTCGGCTGGAAGAAACTCGGCTCCACATTCGATCAAACCAACATCTCAACCTACCAAATCGACGACGGACCTGCAATCCAATTCCAAGTACCCTTTACACAATCCGAGCGAGGGTTCAACTACCGTGCGAAGCCGTACATGTTCTTCGAGAGCCAAAATACGCCTCCTGGCAACCACACGCTTGTGGTGACGTCCCGTGGTTTGAAGACGAGTTACTAACTGGACCTTGGTAACACGAGCCTCTACGGCCTCCTTGACAGTCGTCTGGATGGGGAAGGTGAAGTAGTTGGGACGGTAGGAGCAGAAGGAATGGGAAGTGTAGGCTATGTCGTTCTCATCGTTTAATCTCTTCGTCTACGGTCTCGACTTCCTTATCTGATTCACCAAGTACTTATCACAGGATAAATGCATACATCATGACTCTCATGTCCACCTATCGATATCGACCTTCGACTTCCATGCATGCTGTCACTTGCAAGTATATACATACACTGACAGTGATACGATGCTGATACTTATGGTACGGAAGAGAAGTCACGCCATGGGAATAAAATCATAATTAATTACCCCGGTACCACTCACTATATATATATACTAGAAGCCGACGTTATCACGGTGTGTGTTGGTGGTTGGCGAGTCTGAATCAGATATGGCTTCCCCTCCCCCTCCTCCTCATTCCCTATCTTTACTCTCCTCGCCAGAGAACCCTTCGTCCGACTTCGCCTTCACCTTCAAGTCTAAACCTAAAGCCAAAGAACAAGAAGTTGCAACCAACGCAACACCGGTACCCAAACTCGAAGAAGCCCGACTCGAGACGGAAGTGACGGTGTCCGAATACGAAGAGAAGGTGAAGATCTTGAATGCGGCGGTGCAGAGCATCGGGTTTGGGCGGTACCATGTAAGCTCTAAGCAGTCACTAAAATCGCCGACTCGAACGGTTTTGATAGCTCATGATTACGATTAGCGCCGGCTGTTCATCGTATCCGGGTTTGGATGGTTCGTGTGAGTGTCGTCTTCTTCGAGGTATATAGTACTTGCTTAACTTATGATAACGTTAGCGATAGCGCTTTACCGGTACGTTCCCCCTCCGAGTCCATATACTTAAAGAGTCTCTAACACGACCGTTTATAATTAGCTTTTGGCAGGGCTAATCCTCCCCTCGGTCGTCGCCGAATTCAACGTCGAACGGTCGTACCTCATCCTCGCCGTCAACTCGGGCCTCCTCTTTGGTGCCTTCTTTTGGGGAATCGTGTGTGATTTGTTTGGGAGACGGTGCGTGTTTGTGCTTATCCTCGTTTCTACTCCCTTCTCCTTTAGAACTATTATTAGAAATCCCTCCGAAACTGACGTCTAAGTATTGCAGATGGCCATTCAACCTGACACTCCTCATCGGCGGCGCATTCGGTGTAGCCTCGGGCGGTGCGTCCAGCTTTAGGGCGTTGGCTACTTTACTGGCGTTTGTCGGATTCGGAGTGGGCGGGAACATCCCGATTGATTCTGCCATGTTCCTCGGTGCGTCTAGTCTTGCCTCTTTCTCGTTCATACCCTTGTCGTACTTACACGCCACGGTGACTTGAACATCGCAGAGTTCATGCCGTCAGAACACCATCACCTCCTCACGCTCCTCGCCACATTCTGGATCCTCGGTCAGATCTTCGTCAACCTCGTTTCCTGGCCCCTCATCGCCAACTTTTCGTGCGAGGTGGTTTCTTCTGGGTCTTCGTCTGGTGCGTGCCCCCCATCCACCAACAAAGGCTGGCGCTACCTCGTCTTCACACTCGGCGGCCTCACACTCCTCCTCGCCCTCCTCCGATTCCTTGCCCTCCCCCTCTTCGAGAGCCCGCGCTATTTGTTGGGGAGAGGAAGGGAGAGAGAGGCGGTGGAGGTGGTGAATGCTATTGCCAGGCTTAATGGACGCGGGGAGGGGGTTTTGAGTGTTGACGAGTTGGAGTTGAAGGGTAAGGGTAAAGGTGGTGTTGGGAAAGGGGAGAAGGAAGGGGAGGTGAAAGGGGAGGAGAAAGGTGGGAAGGGTGGTAAGGGTGGGAGAGGAGAGGAGAAAGGGGAAAAGGAAGAAAGACGAAAAGGAGTAAGTATAAAAGAAAGCATGCGCTACATGCTCCGATGCGTCCTCGACTTGTTCGTACCCGCTCGCATGGCGGTTTCGACTGTGATCCTTGTGGGTGTTTGGAGTGAGTCACCGTCTTCGTTCTCGTCTCTCTTTCCATACTTGCATTCATTTATCCACCCATTCGTTTCGTTTCGTTTCTTTGTTCCTTTATTCCTCTAATTTCTTCCTGGGTCTCCTTCGTTTTCTCTCAACTTGACCATCCATTCCTAATTTTAAACCACAACAACAATCACTCACTGACTACGTCGACTACGTATACACAGGCACAATTGGACTAGCCACAACGCTCTACAACAGCTTCCTTCCATACTTGTACGTCCTCCTCATCCTCATCTCATCCCTCTCTTCCCCCATCTTACCACAGAACCACCACCAACTAATAACCACAACTTTTGATTATTTACGATTACGATCGTGATACGTGCAGGCTCAGGAGCAAAGGCGCGGAATTCGGGGACGCATCGTTGTCTGATGCATATCGGAACGTGCGTCATTGTCTGTCTATCTTTGCTTGCTTTCTATTTAAAACTCAAACTCTAAAACGTTCTAAACGTTCTAAATCCCAACGCTCGCTTATTAAACTCTAAACGCTAAACGCTAACACTCAACCCTCTCTAATTAAACGCGCTAACACCAACACCAACATCGATTCTCATTCACGCTAACTGACGACTCGGCTAACAGCAACTCATAATAACATCCAGCGCGCTCCTCTCTCCCTTCCTCGCAAGCCGCGCCGTCGAGACCTCCTTTCTTGGACGGAAGGGGACTTTGGGGTTATGTTGTGGTGCGTTTTTTTTTGTTTGGATGTTCGAGTTTCGGTGTTCTGTGTTCGAGGTTTCTGATATCTCGACTTCGTATTCACACATTTACTATTGTCCTCGAGTTTTTGATTCTCCTCGAGTTTTTCTTATTCCCCGAGTTTTTCATTCGAATTCCTTCGAGTTTTCGATTCTTATTCCTCGATGTTTCCTCGATGTTTAGGTGTTCGGGTTCGAGCTTTTTGTGTAGGTTCTCGGTGGTCGAGGTTTCATGTTATTATTATTCCTCGAGTTTTTGATTTCTTATTCCTGGATTTTATTTTACTCCTCCAGTTTTTTTATTCCTCGAGTTTTTATTTCTTATTCCCCGAGTTTTTGATTCTCGTTCCTCAATAAACTTAAGAAACTTCTACCCCCTTATTCCCAAACTCTTCCTCTCTTATTCCTCCCCTCTTACTTCTTAGTATCCCTGATTCCGAAAACTAACCCAACTCTACCAGCCTTGACAGGCATATTCCTACTCGGCAGCACAACAGCGCGGACGTCCAACGCCTTGTTGGGCTGGAATTGTGGGTATTCGTTTACAAGTAACGTGAGTTTTTTTGTCTTGTTTCGTGCTGTGTTATTTGGTATACCTACTTGGTACCACCCACTTGCCCTTGCTCGCTACCACACTCTTATGGTTGCTTATACTTCCTCACACCCGTGACCTCGCACTCACTAACTTGCCACCTCTCACCTACACTCGTGCTCGTGCTGATTTCCTCGCTACCTCTCACTCCGCTCGCCTACGGCTCGCACATAGGCAATGTATGGCGTCCTGTACGCCCTCACCTCCGAAGTCTTCCCCACACGCAACCGTGGGACAGGCAACGCCTTTGTCTCCATCTGGAATCGCGCATTCGGGGTCGT
This sequence comes from Coprinopsis strossmayeri, assembly GCA_900156845.1. Lineage (NCBI taxonomy): Eukaryota > Fungi > Basidiomycota > Agaricomycetes > Agaricales > Psathyrellaceae > Coprinopsis > Coprinopsis strossmayeri. Next base: position 251,777 of record FTPT01000013.1, on the reverse strand, counting down.
CGTGAGTTGGTCTTCTCTCCTTCCTTCTCTTCCAGGTTCCTGTCCTATCGTTTCCTCTTTTTTTCTGAGACCAACCCAATCTAACATCTAACAATTCTCTTCTCCCAAGGCCCCGCTAATTGCCCTCCACGTCGACGTGACGACCGCTGTACCGGCTTACATCGGGGGCGGGCTCACGATCTTTGCGGGCGTGTTGGCTTTGTGTGTGCCGTATGAGCCGAGGGGGCGGGAGGCTATCTGATTTATCATTTGAGCTTGGTGGAGTTGATGGGCTTGGTGTTGGGGATGTTGCGAGATGAAGGGGAGAGGAGAGGAGAAGGGAATGGGGGGAGACTCAACGAGTTGTCCCTAGTAGTAACGCGTTGTTATGTGTGGGCGGTGTAGAGCCTGTCTGAGCGGATGTTTAAGTTAATCTACAAATTTTTGAATTCCAAATTCAGGAGTCCGTCTTTGGAATAGTACTTTTGGGGTAGAGTCCGGTGGAAGTCTGGGAAGAAATTCCCGTGAGATTCACGGCGATTAGACACTAGAAGAAAAGTCGACTCGATTGATGAAGACAAAGGAGACCCTTGGGCGCTTATTTAGGTTTAAGGACACGGGTACTAATCCGTAGCGCACGATATGGTATCTCGACCTCCCAAAGTTATAAAGTTGGGACACATTGCAAGCTACTGTAAACTCCGAGTTCAAGAAGGAAAGCAGGGACATTGTTGAACGTTGGGCGCTTAAAAAGTGACTACAGGGGCCCGTGATGCCAACTTGCAATCTCATAGAAGACAGCACAAGTCTTTGAACAGACGTCCTATCAGAGCGATAGCACAGTATACTATCGTCGGCTTGGCAATCGGAACTCATTGAATCGTTGCTCAGGTGACATCGGGATGAAATGTAAGCATAAATATAATATTGGCCGATTATAGAAACCAGTATAACAGCCCTAAGCCACAGGTTGAAATGACACTGTCCAAGGAGGAATACAGAAAATAATGAAGAGGAGAGCGTTCCAAGACGTGTCCGGCAGTCTTCCTAGTGTACAACGGGCCAAACGAGTTGCAAGTCTAATATCTACCTATTAAACGGGAGTTTGAGTCGATTTGAAATTAGATGTATCAGTGTCGTTGTAGCCTGAGAGATATTTCTTGATGGGAGCTGCATCGAGTATGGTGTATGGAGGGGGGGAAGGAGTCTTTCCGACACGAGGATGGATTAATTTCAAGGGTTTGGGGTCTGCAATGGTCGTGGCCTCAACCTGGCTCGCTGTTTTCGGACCACTCGCACGTACAGCCTTGACCAAACCTTCCACAAGCTGATAGACGAGCGAAGGCGGGAAGATCAGTATGAGAATTATGAGCCTCGTCAAGAAGGCAGGGAATGCTTCTGATGAATAGGACGGGTCAATCAATGTGAAACGAACTGCAAACTGCCATACATACGTAGAGGTTGTCCTTCCAACAACTCAGGGATCTTCATAGTCGAGTGGGATGCGCTCTTGTCAAGATCAGTCGTTTCTTCATTGCCAGATGTGGGCGGCCTGAGCGTTTGGAAAGCAGGAGTTGAAGCCACGCAGTCCTCAGGTGTGGGAGCGGCTTTCCACACCAGACTCTAGATATACCAGGGAGTTAAGATTGGATTATGAGGTCAAGGGATCATTCATGCTTCACCTTCGGCAATGGTAGGAGACGTTTTCATGGGCAATGCGCCGTGATGCTTCAGTGCTTCAGAGAAGGTGTACTCATTGTGGGTCGATTTGCCGTGGTACAAATTTCGCTCGGCCAGATTTATCGGGGCCTTAAATTGAGAGTTTTGGAAACTAATAGGCATCAGAGTCGAGCAGTAATGGGAATGATGATGGACAAGGGGTTCGTTCTATGAGCCAGAAAGTGGGTTGTTCGTATGGATAAGTGGTGGGGGAGCCAAGGCTTTTATAGTCAAATCTATATTTAGATATTGAAGGTGTACATACACACATTACAGTGCGATTCATTTTACAACAAAGAGTAACAATAGGAACTTAGAAGCGTCGCACAGTTGCCATGCGATACCATACAACAAAGTAACGAGTATAACAAGTGATTAATATCAGTGCTTATCGAGATTCGGACGACATACAATAAAATTCCTATTGCGGGAATAAGGCAGCAGGGACTGTTGTGATATGTGCAGGCTTCTGCCCTATCTTAGACGCCCGCAATCTGCCATCCCATCAGATGTGCTGCGTGAAGCTTTTTGTTTTTTTTGCTAAGTTCAAAATAAGCACTTCTCTGTGGATACAAGGGTAGCTCAGTGGGCGCGTCCCATCATTGATTATGGAAATTAGTATAACAACAATAAGCTACAGGTCGAGATGATACCGGGTCCACTATTCAAGGAACAATACAGAAGATAATGAAGAGGAGAGCATTCCAGGGTTCGGTAGTCTACTTGCGGTACAACGGGCCAAAGGAGTTGCAGGCCGAATATAGGTATCTTCTAGCAGTCTTCCTTGGCAGGAGCTGTTTCGGGTATAAGGTATAGGAGAGGAAGGAGTCTTTCCGAGACGAGAATCGAGTTAAAATGTACAGCCGTCGTAGAGATCTCGGCCTGCTACATCAACCCGCGCTCGGAAGGCTCGACCCTTGAAGTTAAAAGTGGCGGTGGGTTCCACTCGTCATCAGAGTCCCAGTCCCAGTCCCCCCTATATGACGAGCTACCTCCTTGGCTTGATGCTATTCTATCCAGTGAGCCACCCAAATCCTTATCGAGATGGTATCGACTTACATCCTGGTGGACCAAGATGATAGATGGTTGCGGACGGAATTACCAATGTAAGAGTCCATGCTTGCTGCATGGAATGACCCCGGAAAGTCGCAGTCGTCGAAGTTGATTATCCCCTCAGGCATTGCAGAGTGGCACGGACAAGGATATTACGGGAAGGTTAACCTTTCGTGGGGTAGTTAAGGTTAATCTTGCGCACGAACCTAAGATCTCAGTATCGTACCTAGAGAACAAAACACTGCATCAAGATGCCCTATACTTACAGGCGTTTCTGTATTTGTCTTCTCCGTCGACAAGTCAACGGGAACTACAAGGTAGCGATTGCCGATGTAGGGTGTCGGACCCATGAGCGCTAAGCCTTGAGATCTGTCAGTGTTAAGGTTATCGCTGTCAACCTTTATTCATCTGACGGGAGTCGTGCAGTCACTCGATGCATATCATTCACCTTTTGTATGGATAGAAATACAAAACGCTTCTTCCTTGCTGACTCACCTCTTTGGGGAGTGATATATGAAATCCCACAGCATTCACTACACCGCCAATTTCCTTACAACCTTATAATTTACGGAATCATGAACAGTCCATTGTAACAGAAAACATTGGAGGCGGTCATACTACGTAACATTATCCATAACTCTAGTCGACGAGCTTGCGCTTGTTCCGAGGATTCTCAGGCTGACCCAGTGGCCGTGGGTATGTTTTAATTGGTCAAGTTCCCCAGGGCACGGAGCCAGTGCCGGACAGTCTGGGCTAGTCTTCGAGCCTCTTTCTCATTCGTTCCTCATACCCCTACTACTCGCAAAAAATACAACGCACACATAAACTACTGTATCATGGTGACTCGCCGTTCGGATGTCGCAGAGTTCATGCCGTCAGAGCACCAGCATCTCTTCACGCTCCTCGCCACATTCTATCCTCGGTCAAATATTCGTTAACCTTGTCTCGGGGTCCCTCATCGCCAACTTTTCATGCGAGCTGGTTTCGTCTGGCCTTGGTACGTTCTCCTTCCCTCGTTCTCTCTCTCACCAACTACCTTAACACAATCTAACTAACACCCCCTCTACACAGCACTACCACTTCGTTGTCCGACGCATATCGGAACGTGCGTCACTGTCTATCTCTGCTTGCTTTACATTTAGAACTCAAACTCAAACTCAAACTATTAAACGTTCTAAACGCCAGCGCTCGCTAATGAAACGTGCTAACGCCAACACCAACACCAACATCAATTCTCATTCACGCTAAGTGACACCGACGCCGACAGCTAACGCTACCGCACATAGCAACTAATAGTAACATCAAGCGCGCTCCTCTCTCCCTTCCTTGCAAGCCGTGCCGTCGAGACGTCGTTTCTTGGACGGAAGGGGACTTTAGGATTGTGTTGTGGTGCGTTTTTTGTTCGGTGTTCGAGTTTTTAGTGTTCGGTGGTCGAGTTTCTTGTGTTCACGTTCTAGTGTTCGAAGTTTCTTATTCCTCGACTTTTTGATTCTCATTCAGATTCTGATAATTTTAATTTCTGAAACTAACCCAATTCTACCAGCCTTAACAGGCATATTCCTACTTAGCAGCACGACAGCGCGGACGTCCAACGCCTTGTTGGGCTGGAATTGTGGGTACTCGTTTTCGAGTAATGTGAGTTTCTTATTATCTTGTGTCTTGTCTCTGATGCACGGTCTAGATGATCTGTCTGCACACTCTACTGTCCGGTCGCTCTATCCGGTCGCTCTAAATTGTAACCATTAAACGCGCTCGCACTCACTTACACGTGCTTGCCTATCACGGCTCGCACCGCATGCAATGGACGGCGTCCTCTACGCCCTAACCTCCGAAGTCTTCCTCACGGAACCGTGGAACAGGCAACGCCTACATCGGGGGCGGGCTCACAATATTTGCAGGCGTGTTGGCTTTGTGTGTGCCCTATTAGCCGAGGGTGAGGGAGGCTATATGATTCTGAGCTTGCTGTTTTTGGGGGGAGATGGGAGAGGAGAAGAAGAGGAGAAGGAGTAAGGGGGAGAGGGGAGTAGAGGTGAGGGAAGAGGAGAGGGAAGAGGAGAACGCACCTAGAGACGACCCGACTAGCTTTAGTTTATAACGTGTCGTTGTATATGCGGACGGACAGTGTAGAGTCTGAGTGGATGTTAAGTTAATCTAAAAAAGCTCGAATTCGGTTTTTAACTTTTGTAGTTGAACGGTGAAAAAAGACTAAATTAAAGTCTGAATCTACTAGCACTTCGAGCATAGCAGCGGCTCCAAGGGGGAAGGTAATTCAAGCCGTGTTAAGTACTTACCAAAAAAATATCCTACGACACGACGATGCGATGTAGACTTAGTTCCTGAAGTACAAAACTTAACATCCCACAGACCGACTTGGCACGCGCAAAAGAGGATATCACCAACCGTCGATCGTGAATAGACGCTGACTCGGAGCGCTGAACGTTGGGCGCTTAAATGTTACCATAGGGCGTGCCTGATGCCAAGTCGCAATCTCACAGGAGAAGACAGAAGAGTCTTTTTTTTTAGCATTTGGACACACGCCCCATCAGAGCAATGGCACTGTGCAACCGGAACTTACTGAACCATTACTACCTGTTGGGATATTAGCCCCTGGTCAACGGTAAATTAATCAGGTGACAAGATAGAAGCGTAAATCCATGTACATTGATGATGGAATCAGTATATACTCTAAAACTGGCAAGTCCCGAGTATTGATAAGATGTGCCAGTGGCGAGAAGCGGGGAGTCCCTGCTTCTCCACTGATTTCTTCATCCCTGATGTCTGGATCAAGAGCAAAAGTCTGGAGGACATCAATACTCATCACCGAGTCTCACTTCCCAATCACACCACCTATATAGACTAAACTCGTTGTTGCCCTCATCTACCCAAAATTGGATTTGTGGAACGGAAGGAGCCAAATCCCCATACTCTGCCGTATGCTCTTCTCCCGTCGGAAGTGCAATGCATAGTACCTCCGTTGTGTGAGAAATCAAAGTTTGCATATTTCGGGGCATAAGCTCTTATCGCGAGATTAGATTGGTGACGCTTATGGGCGCATCATTAGAAATTCTACCCCCGCGGGCAGGCTGCTAAACCATCCGCTCTCTTGCTCTTTCGGTCCCGAGTAGTCGTAGTAGGAAGGTGATTTGGCTGTTCCATCAACATAAATAGACATCAATTTGTATCAAACATAATTTCTCGCACAGCGAAAGTGCGAGTGGGGCAGCACCATGGAGAAGTATGAAAAAGGGTAGGGAGATGATGGTGGAAAGCAAGAAAGAAAGGACAGCATTGGAAAAGCGGGGTGGGCGCACTGGCGGGCGTGGTATGACAAGCACGCGCGACACCGTCCTTCAAACCCATGGGATTGTTGAAAAAGAATAGATAAGAATGTTTGAAGTCGAGTAAAATGAAATATAAAAATGATAGCTCGGTACCAGTGGGCAAGTATTTTACAGAAACTTGCATGAATAGCATTAGCCCGTTGGAAACGGAAAACATTAGAGGTCAAAGAAAGGCCATACTGCGTAGCATTGTCCATGAGTCTAGTTGACGGGCTCGGGCTTGTCGAGACCAGGTGCAAGTGTCTGGGAGTTGCGACTTCCCACAAGAATCTTGATGATGTCTTCAGCCATAGCCTTGCCGAACCTTGCCTCTAATCCACCTATGAACAACAGAGCTATGCCATCTATAATACATAAGACATACCAAGGTCCATTCGAGCTTCGGCAGTGCCGCTGCTCGTGGCGAAATCAGCGGCTTCGTCAATCCCAGATGTGAGTACACTCAGTGTTTGGGAAGTAGGAGTTGAAGCCATGGAGTCTTCAGGTGTAGAAGCCCCTTTTTCCTCACCACCCGACTCTAGATACCAGGGAGTTGTAAGTGGCTTGCGAGTCAAGCGGTCATCAATGTTTTACCTTGTTTGGTAGTGGCAGGGGAAGTCTTCGCGGAAAATGGGGAGCCATGTTTCAGTGCTTCTGAGCAGTAGTAATTGTGTGTCGTTCCCCCCGTGAAGGACACCCCATCTGTTATATTCGTCTGGGTGTAGAACTGAGGGTTGCCGGTGAAGTGAATAGGCATTGGAGTAGAGCAGTAAAACGAATGAAGATGGGGAAGAAGGGCTTGGTTCTTGTTGGATTAGCAGTGCCTTTAACCGTCAAAAATAGGTGTATTTGTACTTGGACAACGACTTTGACATAGAAGCTTTTCGATGCCTGCAGCCCTGGGACTGGGTCCGATGTTACTGGGTATGGTTGGGATTCTGTGGTCTTGCTTGCTTCGGAGGGAGGTGAACAAATGTGATTGATTGACTGGTAACTGGTTGGAGCAACCAGCGATGGAAAGAAGAAACGATCGCAAGACGCAAATCCTCGTGTTCGTGCATACTATGTGCACCCAACTTCTTCAGGTAACATCAGGCAACATGGGCTTGTACCCCCATTTCATTCCTCTCTAAAAGCAATGAAAGGGCCGCGTGCCTACTGGCATTGAAAAGCATTGTAACTTCTGGCGAAAGTTCGGAACAGCTATTTTGGGGTGAATGTGTCCACAGCGATGGTTAGGAGTCTGGGCGGAACCATAATTGGTCTTTGATAGGTTAATTATTATGTAATTATGGCGTCCCAAAAGCAAGGTCGAATCAAAATCGTGTATAGCACCCTATTATTCTCGCTATTCATTAGAATCCTAAGCCAGTCGGTTCGGTTACCCGCTGTACTGAGGTGATAGGATGGTGAACCGACTGGTCCAACTCGTCGTGCTTTTGGCAGGAGGCACCGTGAGAGAGTGGACTTCGTCAAATTACGCGCGCAGAACGGGGGTAGAGGAGGAGAAAGAATGAGATTTAGTACTCAGTTCTGCTGCGATTCCGAACAGGTTGTACATGTTACGGGCTATACAGTGACTACTATACTCCAATTTTGAGCATATAAATAATCGGACGTCTCATCCGCGTCCGTCCAACTTTTGAACACCAAAAACCATGCCAGATGTTCCCTTCCCCCCGAAGTTCTTGCATACTTTCAAACCGGCATTGTAAATAAAATAATATCCACAATATCACCACTTTACAGTAATGGGAAAGTCCTGAACTGAGAAATCCAGCGAAGTCCACCCGGAAAAACATATGGCTTTTTTTGGCACCGGCCTGGCCAAGGGCCACGCTTAATCGACTATTCCTGATTGTTTTGCACTATCTTAGCTCAGTGATGGGTTCTCCCGAGGATTGCACCAAAAGCCAGCTCGGGCGGCACGGGTAACACAGCGCTATCCGAAACTAATGATTTATTTCTAATGTCAGCTGCACACATGAGTACTGAGCCCGATTTTGAACCCATATCGAGAGCATTTCTCTCTACTCCCCTCGTCTTTCCACAAACCAGTGTTGTGGCGCGTGCCCATCAACAACAGGACTGGTAACTTGAATGTCACAGATCAGGTCGAGAAAAGGTAGCTCTGTCCACTGCCGTCATCATAATTGTCTGTGGTTGCGCAATCATCCAGAGCCGTTTGGCGGACCAGTAGATTCGATTCGGTAAAACCCGACGGGCATCGGTTGATCAAAGCATCGATCAACGCTCAAGCGCTCACCTCTTGTCGCTGAGTCATGTACCTTACACATGGATTCCCTTCGGTCTTCGTCGCGGCCTTCGATTCACGCCGCCAAGCTAGTCGATGCTTCTTCATCGTGCTGCTGCCCTTCAAACCCTATTGATGAGCTTTAACGAGCTTGCCCTCACATTCTGCACCCACCGCCGCCCACTACACCTTGAAACGGCCTCTGCAGGGCGCTCATGCAATGTGGACACTTCTTTGACCTGCCTCCCGGCTTTTAAACCTTATTGGTCGACGCAGCCGCCTACCAAAGCACATTTACTACCCCTTGTACCTGACTAACCTTTGCCAACACCGTTGGAGTAGTGCCTTTGGGCCCCGGGCCTCCTCTATCCGAGTCGTAGTCGGAGACATCCGTAGATTCCGTTTCGGAGCGTATGCCAAGCACACGCAGTGCTCACTGTGTGGTCCTCATATTGTCAGGCAGGCTCCAGATATCATAGGTTAGACGTTAGGAGGTCTATCAAGTCATTGTATTATCGAGGAGCTAACATAGGGATGACATGAGGACTGCGTGTGCTCGACACGTGCTCCGACGACAGAGGAGCGCCCAAAGGCATTGCTCCACCGTGACTTGGCTTCCCCGCGCCCTGCTCGTCAGCTTTGTCATTCTCCTTCGGAACAAACTTCTCGAATTCTGTCTTGATCCACCACGAACAAGCGGCAAGCGGGACATATGACTATAACAGCTCCGTCTGCCAACATTGGCACGCCTGGCGCGGCGGCCAGCTGGAGCTCAGTGCGTTCCACAGTGACGGTGGCCCTTGTACCTAACTCCCAGGGCCTGGTTGGTTAAAGGCCATTCGGCAAGTCCTCTTTGTTATATGTGGACAGTGTAGATCTTGTCTCTAAGTAGATGTTATCTGGTTAGGTTAATAATTTTCCGTTCGATTTCTTTTAACTTGTTAGTTGAATGGTTGGTGGTACTGTCATTGAGTCAAGTCCTAGGCGGCTCTCTCATAGCAGGATAAAAATTGCGCAGATACTAGAACAAAAACTTGCAAGTTGGTTTTAAACGATGAGCTGGCCCTTACTTAGGTCGGTCTAGTCGGGACACCGGGAGTTGTACCCACCCCCCAACGCACGTCTCGTAATGCCGATCTTGCATACCGGAGACTTGTACTAGCATCGAGCCATTTGGCAAAAGGGGAAGGCAATTCAAGTATAAAGACCAGAAAGACATACCACGCAATGTGATCCACCAACCCATGGGTCAAGCAGTAGTAAACTACAAAGGGGCGCCGGGGGAGCGCTTAAGCGCTTACAAGTGCCTATAGGGGCCGCGATGCCAAGTTCCGAGTCGAAGTTAAGTATTCTTCTAAACGCGTGCGGGGAATCAGAACTGGGATGTTGCAATATCGGAAGGATCGAACGTTGCATCTCCACAAACCAGCAACGCAAGACCACACCTGTGGTCCGAACGATAATCCAATCATCATCTATACATAGAAATGTGTACCACAAAGATACTTACATAGATAACGACACGTGTCTAGATAAGGGCCACTAACCCGTACCTATCCCAATCAGCCTCAAGGGGGTACTGTATGAAATCAATCAATTCGTCAAGGGGTCTGACCTGTGACGAATCTTAAAATTCGTAACGGGTCTTGAGGCGACGAGAAAGATCGCCGAAAATCGCCATTTTGGGAGCCTTCCGTGTATCCGCCTGAAATTTTGTCGAAATCTCTGGCGACGTGTGATCTCATGACACCCCAAATAAGATAGCTTAGATGGTCGTATGGAACTAAGAAGATGAGTGAATGCCTGGGCCAGTGGAGCTGGCCGGACCGCCCGGGATGACAACCAAGCCGGAGCGGCCGGGCCTGGCTGGGCATGCGAGGGAGGCGCTGGTGGTGAGGCGGGAGGGTGAAAGTGAAAAACACACGAAGGAGAGCTTCCGCAAGCAGGAAAGCTCTTCAAGATGGGAGATGACTGAAAAGATAAGAATCTTTCCATCGAGACAGGTGTTTGGCCTGGATGCCATTCGGTGATGGCAACCCCGGATCATCTGGCTCTCATCTTATCCCAAGGTGTTGCAGGCACAAATTTCGTCAGAATTGGGACGACTGTGATTCGTGAGTTGACGAATTGATTGATTTACATAGTACAGATGTAAGTATCGCCAATCGCCAATCGCGAACTTACCAAAATAACGTCAATCATGATTTGCAGGAAACCAAATAAAAAGAACATGCATGATGCATGAGGCATCACTATTCGAAGAACCTAAAGATACATAATTGGAACACCCATCACTAATCACTGAGCCATGTGGTTGAAAAAAGAATCACTGGGTCATGTAGTTGGAAAAAGAATCACCCATGTAGTTGGAAAAAGAGATTAGATGTGGCTTCTGAGAACCAAGAAACCAACAAAAGATGACTGGTATTGGCGACTCGCTTGAAGCATCCAAGAAAGAAAACAGAACTCTTAAGCAGAACAAGAACCAAGAAACCAGATCTCGACTAACGTAAGCGAGAAGGGCCAGGCAGGGCATTGCCGTTGATCACCACCCCTGAAGGAGGACCGAACGTAAGATCATCCATCTCCACATCTCCATCTTGACCTTCTTGCGGAATCAAAAACTCGATATCTTCATACATGTGCGGGAAAAGCGCAGCCAGCATATCATCCACCCTATTAAAATTATCGGTTAGCATCATGATCAGCCACCGCTTACTTCATTCGGGGTTTAAATGGAATGCGGATAACTAGAACTGGAAAAAAAAGAAAGATTAAACGCACTTGAAAATGAAATCGCCCTTCTGCCTCTTCTTAGCAGGCGAATCGACCGCAGACTTTTCGACTTCTTGGGCAAACGAGGAGACGTCCAGTGTTCCCGCAGAGTTGTCTTGCGTGTATAGCGATAGACCTTTTCGGGCAGCAAGGTCGAGAATGTTGCGTTCGACCGTATCTAATCCACAAATTAAATCAAGTTGAAATCATTTTACGAATGATCAAGACTAACCTTCTGCATAATAGCAATAGACTGGAAGACCAAACGAACTTGGTTAGCAACTAGTAAATAACACAGCAATGCTCAACCAACTGACCTTCAGTAGGCCGAGTCTGACCCATACGATCGATTCGAGCAATAGCTGAAAAAAGGACCCTTCAGTATGTACTCCGTTTCTCAACACTTTCGACGAAAGAAACATACCCTGCAACTCGAAACTATGATGGACAACACTTTCAAGCAAGAAAACACGCGACGCGCATGTAACGTTCAGACCAGCATTTTCACGCTCTCTGCAAGGATCATCAGGCGACAATTCAACCCAATCGAGATCAAAGATCCAGACGTACCCGTGCAACAACAGAACAAGGATCTCTGGATCCGTTCTAAATCTTTTCGCGGCATTTTCACCTTTGGATTTTTGGTCGATTCTCAGACATCGAATTCCTATCAAGTGTCTGGGTAAATGCATTCAAGAGTCTTTCTCAAGCGCCTTACCATTATTGTTCAATGCCCATTCGACAACTATACAGGTCGATTAATCGCCATTGGTGACAGGACATTGTAGACTCACTATGCAATGAATCAGCCCACGCGGAAAACACGATACTCTTCGTGCCAGGATCAGTCGACTGCAAGTACAAAAGGTGTCGAACCAAGGTCTGGATCTTGCTCCCATAGTCACCATACGATTCTATGCTTTGTATCTGGTCATACAAATCCGCACCTACGCGTACGTCAGCCCTCAGATATTCATCTGCCAGGGAAAATAACTCACTAATATTGTTATAAACAATCTTCCGACGAGACTGTGGCGCAGCTTCTCCATTAACCGGTTGTTTGGGCGCCTCTTCTGTCCCGCTGATAGTGAATCTTTGCACTGTGGATGGATCGACTGGTACTCTGATATATGCAGTCAGTATTGAGGTTAAGAACAGAAAGCAACACTAACCTGCAAACGGGACATGTCTTTCCCTCCCGTCGTGCTAGCCATGCTTTCATACAGCCCTGCGTAAGTGGTGTAAGCTTCATTTGATACATCACAGCGTCACAACCTACCTCGCAGAATATATGTGCACTATATCAAATATACCTGTAAGATTCCGATAAAATCTCGGGAGCAAAGGAATGTCACTCACCACTGCGTAATAAACCCTCTTAAGAAGTCACATCTGCAGAGAATACAAATATTCTCTTCATCATCCGCAGTAGTAGCGCCCTTCGAGCCAGAAGCCAGATTAACAAGGTACCGATGCCTCGCTCGGTTCGTGTTCATCTTGGCTTCATTCTCGGCTCTTGAAGCAATGGAAGCCTGGATCGCCAGATCCAACGTCTCTTCTTCCCATTCTACTTCACCAACCGAATCGGAGATCTCTTGCAGCTGACGGAAGTACAAGATACGTTCGTTGAAGGCCCGGCGCATAAGGGCCAGGTCAGCTTCTAGCCTATCATGTAGTTGGCCTACAAAGGTCAATATCGGGTGGCTGAACGTCTAGGAAGTCCTTACCTTGCCCAGACATCAGCCTCCGGATGCTCGCCACAGCATCCGTAATCAGTTGCTTCTCCGGGTCATCCCTTTTAATAAGACGTGCATTGATACCATTGAGCTCAACCAACACCTAACAGAAATGATTAGCTTGTATCCCTCCCTTCCAAGGTAATACAAGAGAATGCGCACACTTTTGATCGCCCTACCCTCCAGAGCAGCCACCAACTCCTTCCTCCGATCCGACATTTCCTTATATTGCACCTGATACTCCGGATTGACATCAAAATGTTCAGGGAGCTTCAACGCATCCCCGTTTGCTTCCACAAACTCCAACGCCCTAGCAGCCTTGATAGCAGCCTTGGTATGCCGCATCCTCTTCTCTCGAGCATCATGCGCAGCAAGCAGCGTTCGCTCATTGACCAGAGCCTCCCTTCTGTCAGCCAGAAGCGCAGAATAAGCTTGCAAATAAACTTCTGCTTCTCCTTGGTTATCGAGGTTACGTTGATACTCTTGCCCGTCAGCTTCCTCGCCCGCATTCAGCTTTTCGGTCAAAAGCTCCATAATTCGGCCACGCCATTCCCAGAGCAAGTCGGTTTGCTCGTTAAGGACGTTTTCGATGATTGTATTCACTTCCTCGAACTACACGCCATTTAGTGACTTCGCTTACGTAAGACAAGTAACAAGACAAACCAGTTCGCTCGAACGAATGCCGCCCTGTTCGAGGTAGGGAAGTTCGATTTCAAGTTCTTCTTTCGAAGGTCGCTTGTTGAAAGTTTCATCTTGAAGTGAAGCCATCGCACGAGTCGCCTCATCTTCCGTAGCTGCACATCAAGAATCAGATCAGCCCGAGCCAAACAAGACAGTCGGAATACCTACCCTGCAGAAGATCCCGACGAATCCGCTCAGCCTCTTCATACGCCTCGTCTTCATACTTCGAAAACTCATTCCCCATGATATGGTACAAATCTCCCTGCAAGAACTTGACACGATGCAGAGCAAGCTTTGCCTCCCTTAACCGGGCTTTCAAAGCACCAGTCTTGGCTCTATGTTCCTTGCCAGCAGGAGTCTTAGGCAATCCCTTATCCTCGACGTTCTCTTCGCTCTCATCCTCGCTCTCATCGTCGTCTTCCTTCTCGCCATCGTCCCCATTGTCGATAGCCTTGCCCTTTCCTTTATCGGTACTAGGATCGGAAGACTGAACCTGTTCCTCTTCGCTTCGACGAGCTGCAGCCTCTCTTTTCAGAATCTCGCCCTGTTCTCTATGCTCCGTAAGAGCAGCGTTGATCTCTTCGATCATTTTCTTCGCGTCACGTTCAGCGGTGTCTAGAGTTTGTCGAGCAAGCTGGTGTCTCTCTACGTTGTCTTCACTGCGTTGGATGAGCTGGGCATAGCGAACCATATCTTGGATCTAGAATCAATCAGACAAGTTTTCCAAAGCCAGTGAAAGGAAGTTTACCTTGCCCTTCCAATGCTCTACGATATTCCTCCAGTTCTGGTCTCGCATGTTCTGATAAAATAGCGGTCAGCACGATAGGGCACACATCGGGAAATCGAGTAGACAAACCTGAAGAACAGCATCCATCGTTTTCAACGCCCCGCGCTTATAGATTTCGTTCTTGTTCTGTAATTGACCAACCTAGAAACAGCGTACACAATAAGGAAACCACGAAAGAAAACAATCAAAAGTCGACTTACCTGAGGATGGGTACAAATACCACGCAACCTTCGAATAGAAGAACGAAGTAAGGTAGGGTCCACTTGCCATCCTTCAGAGGCAGCCACCCCTCTCGCATCGAGCCCAAGTTCAAGAAGAATAGCCTCGAGAGTCTGATCGTAAACGTGCCGTTCAACTCGTCCTAATTCGATAGGAACAAGGTACCGAGTTTGTTGAGGAATAGTAAGTTCTTGCTTGACACTAGCTTTCGTCGTCCTATGTGATGATGGGTGAACAGCGATGATAAATGAGTGGACTATCGACGAACCTCACGGCGTAGGTTTGGAAGAACGACGCGAATTCCTGAGAGAAACCAGGTCTGAGCAACCGATGCCAAAGCTTAGAGGGCCCAATGGTATTGTCGACTCGTAAGAACCTGCAATTCAAGGTCAATGATCATGCCGAGGGCCCGCCTACAGACAAAACTCACTTTAATACATGTATCATATCCGAAATTTCTGCTTTGGCAGGGGTACCTGAGACAGCAAAAGACGAAAGTCGTGGAATCAAGGAAACCATATCCCTGAATACAACGTCAGCAATGAGAGCAAGAAAAGCTTGGCAAATAGAGAACGTACTCGACTTTTCCTCCCCCAACCATTTGGACTTCGTCCATTATAACTCGATTCCATTCCACCATCACGAGGGGACTTCGAGGGCGCTCGACATTGACATAGACAACGTCTTCGCGTCGTGGACGCACAGGCACCGCCCGAGCAACGTTCAGATCCGATTTAAGCACCTGGTACGTGGTAATGACAACGTCAAATTGATGCACATAGTCGCACCACTCCAATAGGTTCCCCTCCTCGTCTTTGGTCATGGCTTCCTCTTCTTTTGCCTTTGCTTTAGCAGCCGCCGCCTTGATAGCTGCTTTACCCTTGCTCTTCTTCTTCGAACTCGAGCTAGCCTTCGACTCCAGTTTGGATTGGGAAGCAGCTTTGAGACGTTCCTCTTCCATCTGTGTGCGAGTGATGGGAACTTGGACTTTCGACCAACCATCATACACGAGAACTCTGAGGCTCGGTGCGTGTAGACGGATTTCATCGATCCATTGTGATGCAAGGGACGGAGGCGTGACAATGAGGGTACTCTGAGAGTGATCCATTAATATATGAATTTCACAAAAAAGATCGGTACTTGTACCTTTATCGCTTTGACGTCCAGTCGTGCTTCAGGATCCCACCTTGTCACAGTAGGATTTCTCGATTCTGGCGGGGGGTTAAGGAGAATCAGAGAGATAGTCTCGAGAGTCTTCCCTAAACCCGGTTCTTCGGCTAGAATGCCGCCAAATGCCGCTGAAGGCGGTTCAGGTCCCTCTGGAGTCAATTCCCCGCTCAGACGATTGTAGTGCCACGTGTGGTTCCCCTCGGTAATGGTATCCCAAAACGAGTACATAAGTTGTTCCAAATCAGCACTGGGCACAACAGACCCGTCGGCTTTAACCTCCATTCCTTCCCGTTCGAGAAGCCAGCCAACGCTACGGCGCTGGAAAGGAAGTAATGTTGGGTTCAGAAGGACAGGCTGCATGGCGTCGCGAGCCATCTGCGAAGGCAGATGCTTCGCTGCTCGAAGAATGGAATAGAAATGGGAGATATTGATGTCAGGTGGGCCGGACTCGCCTGCGGTCGCATTTCGGCCGTAGACGTGGTCTAAGAACCGTCTTTGAGCGTTTTCAACCAATATTGCGTTTTTCTTTGGTTCTTTTCTGGAAAGACTTTGGAAGATGTAAGGTAGACGAAGAGAGGCGGTGATTTCGACATCTAACTGGAAGGGTACGTCTGAATCTGTCATGTTTGCATCTGCTGGATTAAGGACTAGCGAGACCCTAGCTTCTATACTGGTCTTCTGGGCGTCGCGTAGTATCAGCAACGCTGTTGGGAGGTCGGCGACGAGAGGCGTATTGCCGTAGTCGTGATCCTCAGGATCCATGCCAAGAGTGGGGATTAAGAGTAGCCAATCAGATGACCAGAGATCTGTCCGCACTCCAGCGACGACGCGAGAAGAGTAGTCGTGGAGCCGCACTTCACCAATCCGAAAAACGGTTGTCTCGGAAAGAGAAGATTGCACTTCTCTTATTAACTCCGCAAAACGGGCCTCGCTGTCGTTGGAAGGGGCGCCTCCCTTGCACAAGTCATTGTAGTGGATGGAAAAGACATGTCTCAAGACGGCTATGTCTTCAGAAACGACTTTTGGGCCGCCTGGATCCAATAAAAATGCTCGACGTCCCCTGTCCAAGGTAGGGTATTTTTCGCCCGGTACAACAGGAAACTCTGCCGAATTGGCTGGTACAGACGTGCCCGCAGCCGTCTTCACGCGTTTAGGTTCGCGCTCAGATTGTTCAGGTGATAAACTTCGCTTCTTGGACGGTTCTTGCAGTTTTACGGCCCTTCGTGTCAGCTTCTCGAGGAGATGTAGATTTACTGTTGGGTGAAACTTGGAGTGCCGATTTTGAGGCCATATTGCACTGGGTAGAGTCCGGACAGATTCATAATGATTTGAGAGAATATCAAACATAAAAGCTGGTCGATATTCTGCAACAGACGCCCAGTTTGTGCAATGAGGTGGAAGTTGGGATCAAGTCATTTCCGTCGCGCTGCCGCGCCGTCCCAATTAATTCTTCCCACGTGATGCCCGGTCCCGTGGCGATGGTGACAATGACTAATTATAATAGGGTAACCGGTTACCCGTCTCGGAGCCCCTGTCCCAAGGAACCCTCAACTCTGACCGTTTGCAAGTCAGTTCTCATCTCATGAGTCGTTATGGCTAAGAGATCTCGAAGTATACTCTAAAAAAAATAAAGTAATGATGAGTTGTGATAAGTTCGGAGGCAAGGTTGATATTCGACTGGAAGGCGAATCGCGCCGCGTCTCCTGGGCTCAGGGCTGACGTTCGAAGTACAGTCCACTGGAGAAATTGCATCTAGTTGGCGTCTGAGTATGAGACAGAGACTGTGATCAACGTCACGAAATAAAGCCGGTATTGATTAAGGCCAGAGCCCCATGTGTCGATCCTCTTTACCCAAATCTATCGGTCCAGAGGGTCAACCGGTCATGCTTCATGGGAGGTCGATGACTTGATTGTGCAACGTTGACTAAGGGTTGCAATAGATCTCCAATTTTAGCAATCGATAAGGCTCCGGCTCATATTCTTGGCCCTATGTGGTATCCGAATAAGAAAGGGTCACGGTATCACGTTTCACGACATCTTCCAATCATCTCGAAGCCGCAATGGTGCAACTCTGTCGGGGGTGAAACACCGGAGCGAAGTTAGGAAGTTCTTGAGGGCTTGTTAAACTATCGTTTCGCATATGTACTGAGCAACATTGCAAGGGCTTTGGCTCTGCCTCGGAATGGCAACAGTCCGACTCGGACTCCAGTGAACGAGAGGCACAGAGGGAGTCCTCGTTCTCTCAGGATTCTCCTAGATAGCTTAAAATAGCGCAATAGTTCCTGCGAGAGGATAGATTATAAAGTGGTGAGATAGGACTTTGATCCCCGAATTGGAGTACGTACAACATGTATCCAAAGAGAACTCTATAAGTACATACCACGGGACCAAGACGACATTCACAATGTCACAGATACAGTAGACAGTGAATTACAATCGGATGCGAAGTTGGACTGTATAGATCGCGCCCATGTGTACCCGTGAGATAAGGGTATTCAATCCTGGTGTTTGAAGGGACATTAAACGAACCAAATACATTCAAAGAAGTCGAAGTATGGACCACGGGATACAGGGACCCGTTTCAGAATCCGAAAGTAATGGGTAACAATACGCCACAAAGCATTGAGTTCCAGTTGTGCTTACCTTATCCATCTATGCCAGAGTATTTAAGAGCAATGGGTGAATTTCTGAAAGAATAAGAGCCGCCAAAAGACTACTCTATCATTCTCTACTATGAAGTTTGCCGATTCCTTTCAACTGAACTCTGCTCTGTCTCCCGACGAAGTTGACATATCCAAACAATGGATTGCAAATGTAAGGAAAATAAAATCTTATAAGGGTTTGAACTAATGCGTACGTATCAATGGCAGTTTGTGACTGACTACCGAAAGAAAGATCCAAATTTTGTTACCAAGTACTTCTCAGAGAACATAGTGGTCCATTTGGCGGGAGTAGGAACCCTTACGAGCCGACCAGTCTTGGAGAGATTCATTGCTTGGACGTATCTGGCCGTCAAGGACGTTGATGTTCTGTGAGCAACAACTTGTTTCAACGTTCAACCACTTCTCACTCCCGATTCTTCCAATCCTAAATAGTGTCGAATCCGGTAGGAACACATGGACCTCTTCCCTGTTACCTGTCATCTAACTGGAGAACGCAGCCCAGTTCGCCCAGAAACAGATCACCTTTAGTTTGGGAGGCTCGGCGGCATTCTTCAAGGGCAACCCACTTCAACTCGCCTATACTCTCATTGTGGATAAAGAAATAAACGTGAGCTACCTACAACAAATTAATCAACAGAATACAATTCAAACTGCTCAATGCCTTATTGCAGGAGACTCGAGTTACCAAAGCCAATGCCAAGGGAGACCTAAAGACATTGATAGCCAAGTTCATCGAAAGTGCTGGGCCGACGCCAATCACATTCTTCGTCCCTGACCTTCCATTGGTAGGATTGGTCAATTAATACGAATTGCTGTATTCAAGTATAACAGTGCCTTCTCTCGAGCACTTGAGCAATGCCATCACCGGGATACTACTCTGTATAAATTCAAACATTTTCCAGCAGCTAGAGGACTCTTGCGAGCATGGGAGACCAGGCAACACAGCGGTGGTTGGGTCCTCGGTTTGGACACTGTTGCAGCAGAGCAACTGGCCGGCGGTGCATTGACCCTGGCGAGCCTCCAACGGGCCAGCAGTAGCACCAACAGCGAACAGAGTAAAAGTAGAGAGGACTTTGAATTGCATGGCTAACAGAGGTTAAGCTGGTGGTGCGGGAGGCAGAAGAACTTGGAACGCTTTGTGTTGTTCGAAGTGAAGAACCCAAATGCCATTTCTCGACATTCTATAGCATATGCTGGCTCTTGCTATCTTATTCTTGCATCTTGTGGACTCAATGTCGTCAGAGACCTCTGAATGACAGAGCATGACCTACTGGTTCACTCCGGGTGAGGGAAACTGGGCACTCTGCCGCTTCTCTCAGGCTGTGTCGAGGTGGAGCACAGAAAGACGATTATGGAGGCACCCAGATATCCTGAAATCCTGGCGTCATGATAAATTTAGCACGAAAGGCAATGACGAACCATGGGACCAAGGGACGTAAGTTCGCATCGGACGACCATTCCTATAGTCAAATCTGATGATGACACGGGACGCCGAATTTCAAAATCGAACTAGCTCGAGATAAAATTAGGCAACGGACTTACTGTATTCTTCTCACTCCATAGCTTCGCGACGTAAATAATGAAACCCCACACGGCGATCTCGCAACGCTGTTGCCACCAGGATGACTAATAATTTATATCAAATGACCTTCACGGGTAATCCTGGGTGTTAGCATATCGAAAATAGACATCTGTATACCTCAGGTATGTCCCCGACGTCATAGTCGACATGAACATACAACGGGTCAAGCCATCTGTTCGTGAGAATATGAAGGAGATGGAAGATCGCGCAAGGCCAATGCCTACGGCATAGTAGGCCTGCCCATCAGCAATCACCACGAAATACCAGAATCTGTCTCAATGTGATGGGTATTCTCCATAGTGGAACGAGATGTCCATATTTTTGATATTCTAGAGTCTCTAGATATAAGGAGGGCCCAAAACTGCGAAACGAGGTTGAGAGGGCGCACGCGGGATGAAATGAAGACTCGTTACTCACCCTGTCTAAAGACTCCTAGTGTGAATTCTACGACGAGCAGCAAGACACCACCTCCGGGTGCAAGACGGAGAACCTTGGGAATGAATCCCTTGTAGAGTGCCCCCACACCCTCCTCTCTCGCAATCTTGACCAAAGCCGGGTATGTCCAGTTGTACTTGGGCGCGACACCAGGAACCTTTATTGTCCCCTGAATACGCGACTTCACAACGTCGAGCCTGGAATACCGTGTTAACTGAGTGAGTTTTCTGTCACATCAAGAGTAGAGGAGAGGACATACGGCGTGTTCACTACTGTCCCAGCGAAACCACCAATGGCACCAGAGACGAAGTTATTGAAGAGTTCGCTTTCCTTGGTCTTGGGTTTGGGAAGGAGGGATTTGATTTGGTAAATAGTACCGAAGTAGCCGGCGTTCCAGTAGACGTGTCTCCAGAACGTTGATTCCATTCCAGAATACAAGCCCAGCAGCCCTTCCTTTTGAACAATTTGTCGAACGACATCCATGGGTCCCTTGTAAGTGCTGTTCTTGTCTTGAAGCCTGATCTTGACAAGTTCGAATGGTACGACGACGAAACTTTCCTGAGTACGAGGTGATGATAGACATGAGTATCCGGAGGACATCTGCCGAAGGACTGGACACTAACTGTTGCACCAGCACTCGCACCCGTCAGAATTGACAAGTTCTGGGTCATCTTGCTTTCACCGAATAGGTCGAGGAAAGTCTTTCCCCAGAAGTCATTGGCTGCACTAGGAAATGATGGTCAGCGAATGAAACGACACATAGGGCCGGACCTACAATTTAACAGCACGCTTCGGCGCTTCGAGAAGCAGCGGAGGTACTAGGCCTGGACGACGAGCAATCCGTTAACACCCGGCACCCTTGGGAGAGAGCAGGGCATGCATACCGCGATACAGTCGTCCAACACTGTTCAAGAGTCAGTGAAAGGATGTTCTGAGGTGGCGATAGCTTCCAACATACCCTTCCTCCCTGACAATCGATCGGAAAGTACCCACCAGCCCTTGAGACTTTCCGGTGTCCAGTTGGATCCTAGTTTTGACCTGCGCCGTCCCATTTAGTCAAAATACTATCAGGACCTGGATCCTAATCAACATACGACATCTGTATGAATTAGCCTTTGCCCGTTAGATGTTCAGCAGCAACATACCGAGTGGGTAGAACGTCAAGATTTCAGAAATACCCGCAATTGCTCCGGCGGCAAAGTTGGCGGCAAATGGCAAAGCTTCACGACGATTAGCTCGAGAACTTGAACCTGGGTGAAAGGCTCACGCTTCGGCTTGTGTTCTGTGGCCATTTCTGTCTTGTTGAGCTCGTAGATATTGGGGAAGGTGGACCTGGAGGTGCCGGTGATCCAGGGGGAAGGACATTCATAGCTCCGGCCGCGTGAGATCTGACGGCGTGCGCGTGGCGCGATTTCGGCGGTAACGGCCGCGCCATCTTTCCTATCGACCTCGTCGGCGACGACGACGATGGTCTATATCCAGTCCTGGCAGGAGTTCCAGGATGCCGCAGAGGTCTTGTACGCCAAGTCGCCCAACCAGGTATGGCCTGTCTTCCGCCTTCAGCACCGTCTGGACTGATATCGCCCCAGACGAGATACTGTGTAAAATGGAAATCGTCAGAAGGGAAGCTTGTTCTGAAGATCACGGACGATACTACAGTGAGAGAAGTTCAGTTGTCGTCGATATATCTGTGAACTATATTGCTTTTAGTGCCTCAAGTTCAAGACTTACTCTTCGATCTTCTTGAATCGTTTTGAGTCCTTGAACCTTTCACTGATCGAGAAGATGCAAAACCACCAGCGACCGAAAGAAGTGCCTGTGCCAGAGGTCGTCGCAGACAACGTTGGCGTGGCGGCTCCAACTGCCTCTGCCGTCACCCCACAACCATCTGGACCAAAGGCTGCAGTCGTCAAGAAGAAGAAGGGGAAGAAAAAGTAGATATCAAACTATTGTTGAACCCCACGTTGGCTCCATGGTATAACGGCGAGCTGGACCCTTTGGCGAGGTTTCTCGTCAAGCACTACCGTGGCGCGTCACCACCTTAACGATCGGTTGTGAGTCGTGCAACGACGACGACGACGACGACGACGACGCATTCAAGCTAGCGCCCGAAACAACTATCTTATGCCAACCAAAGCTTTCGAATTCGGAGCTGTCTATTTAAAAAGATGTCTTATACGCAGTGCAATGGATGTGGATTTTTCGAGTCAGTGGCCTAAACTGAGGGTGCGTTTCTAGGCGATATGTTTGGCCAATAGCATATAGGATAATCGATGGCGGCAAGGTGAACGGCTATCAGGACGTCCTTGTGTTGCCAACGGTTCTCATCTTCGATAGGGTCTTCAACGCCTGTCTATTACCATAGACTTATGACGTCGCCCCGTCATGTTTATTGAGGCCAACCTTCATTCACCTCCGTTATCCCGATCTCAACCCTATAGCTTTCCTCCCAATATCGGCAAGGGGACTTCTCTTGGATGCAACACTTCCTGTCCATACCTTTCATCAGTCGCCTTAGACAGCATATTGTGACAGCTAACGCTATGCTGACTTGATGGCCCTCTTTCCCGTTTTCTTGGTTTCTTGACGGAGATTTTCCTGCCAAGGCAACTTGATTATGTCCTAGGATGATAGGGCCAAGTTCCATACCGTATCCAAGCTACAACATTCCACTCTTCCTGATTACTGTCCCTTAAGCATCGAACTCGGTGCGTCTCCTATATACATCCTTGTTTGTCGCGGATCGTTGTCCCATGATCGCTTAGATGTTACCAAAACCTATGCGAGATTTCCGAAAGAGCGGTCCTGAAGCTACACGTTTTAACTCTAAATGACAGGAGGTTTGGCAGTGGAGCGGGAAGATTTTCATTTTACCTGGTATTCGATTGTCAGAAGGGCACCCGTTTCGTCCCCATCTGGTGAAATTTGAAGCTTTTCAACACGTTCGTCGGTGGTTTCGGAAGCTCCGTGTTAGACGATCAACCCTAGACAGAATACGAGAACAAGTTTGAAGAGAAATCTCTAAACAACTGGTGGATATCATCAGTTGGGTTGGGTATTGATTTTATCGTCGGACCTGTCGTAGGCCGGCGTGTTGAAGGTGAAGATGTGCTTTTGGGCTTCGCTCGCCAAGCACGCCAGACGTCCACTGGTACGCGGGATCGGCCTCCGGCGGATCGTGGTATTGAATCCCCGTTGGCCAGAATAACTCAAATGGCAATACTCATCCCGTCTGTTGGGAGCTTCACCATAGCCACATTTTTGATCTTCGCCCCTTCATTTTGGACCTCAAGTGACCTTTTCCTTCTCAAAACGACTTGTTTCCGTTCAGTACTCTCTCATAGACGTCAACTTTTGAAAGTCCAACACACCCAGTGGAGCATCATCGAACCTGGAATGGGATCCGATTCTGAGGCAGTTCCTGCACGTGTTGATGCCGACTTCGAGATTTTGATATTCTATTGGATTGTCTCCGTTCTTTTCAATTTAGAAACGTAAATCATTGAGGATCATCCTTATCGATTGATATGAATCACAGGCATGCAGAGTTCGAAGTGAACCCGACAATTGGGCTACGGGTTGACGGATGTCCTGTCTCATCACTCCAAGCTCCGAACATTTATTCATTGCCCGGTACATCCTGAGGACATAACTGTCGGTACGCTGTGCCGACACTCCAGGAAGAAGACGGGACGCTGTCCCTCAGAAGCCCTTCGTTCTATTTAAAGTTGTGGAACCTTCTACTTCTAGCTGCAGCATTCACTTTATGACAACATCCTCGTCATTCTGACTGTTGCACGATTCATAGGCCCAGTCGCTGCTTAGAGATGGGCTGCGGTGCCAATAGCCTGACTTGCAGTCTTCCGTCGCAATTGTTCACCCCCCGTCCCTTGTGTTGCTCTGCTTCTTCCGAATCGGTGGATGGACGATCACCCCAGTTAAGTAGTCTTGCTAAGAGGGTCTCAAAAAAGGAACAATGAAGCGCGCCGGTGAAGAACCCTATGCTCTTCTGTAGAGTACGGGTTTGTTGATTACGTGCTGTGATTGGATACGGTACGGAATTTATTCCGACCACCGAGCACGACCCGGAACTGCAGGAGAAACGGAAGAACTCAGAAGAACTTCTTTGAGTCTTTCGCATGTTTTATGCTACGGTCACCCCGCTCGGAGGCTCCACTCCGGCACGCCGAGAGAGAACAACATCATTTTCAGCTAAACTCGACGATCTTTACTTCAGGAAGTATCTAACAGGAACCAGTATGTTGCCAGAATTTTAAGTGAATCTAGGCCCTATGGACTTCGAGTAGGCAGCGTATAAAAAAGCTATAGTCTAGCCTAATGATCCCCACTGGAACATTGCAGTTCAAGTAAATCCTAAGCCTCTCTGCACAATGCAATTCAAAGTTCTCGTCGCTCTCACCTTCGCTGCTGTCGCCGCCGCTTTGCCTGCTGGGATTGACCTTCCCATTCCTCTTCCCATCCCGCTCCCTTCTCTTCCTATCGACCTCCCACTTCCTTCTCTCCCACTCCCACTCCCCACAGGACTCCCAATTCCCTCGCTCCCTGAGCTCCCCATTCCCTCGCTTCCCTCGCTCCCACTTCCCTCGCTCCCTGAACTCCCACTTCCCTCGCTCCCTGAACTCCCACTTCCCTCTCTTCCAATCCCCGAGCTCCCGCTCCCGGGCAGTGGCGAATGCAACACTGGCCCTATTCAATGCTGCCAGAGCGTCCAGGAGGCCGGAGCGCCGGGTATCTCCCTGCTCCTCGGGCTTTTGGGCGTCGTCCTTGACGATCTTAGCATCCCTATCGGCCTCACTTGCAGCCCTATCTCTGTCATTGGTGTCCCCGGAAACTCTTGGT
Source organism: Coprinopsis strossmayeri (assembly GCA_900156845.1). NCBI lineage: Eukaryota > Fungi > Basidiomycota > Agaricomycetes > Agaricales > Psathyrellaceae > Coprinopsis > Coprinopsis strossmayeri. The sequence continues at coordinate 226,544 of FTPT01000013.1, read as the reverse complement.
TAGTAGAATTTGCGTTCGGTGGATCCGCACTCTTTTCTGACAGCGATATATAAATAGCAATGCCCAACCTGTTTGCTGCAAGAACAATACTTTCAGTAGGCCTCTTATCGTGATTTTTTTAATGAGTTCCGCACGCTGACAACTATTCGTCTCGCAGATGGTATCATTGCCATTGGATGCACTCCCATCAACATCAACCTCTAATGTTTAACCATGGTAATAGCTTCATTGGAAGGTAAGAGAAATAACTACCTTCCGTGGGTTCTGGGCTTACATGGAGACTACATAGTTCCTTCCAGACAATCCCGAATCCCAAGTGTTTAAGTTGTAGTATGATCCGCTTCTGATGTATTGATGGAGTGGTCTTGATGGGGTAGGAACTTTGTTCGAAATCGACATATTGAAATTGTACCCGATGGATGGGAGTATATATGTACGAGAAAAGTGTGATGTGATCAGGAATGTAAAAGTGCGATTAGTATATAAAAGTGTGATTGGGATATAAAAGTGCGATGGAGGTAGAAAAGTTCGATTCCCCGGCTGGGCAATGATGAATGATGGCCATCAGACGGCAAGAATTCTTGCTGGGCGTCCATACTTGGTCCATACCGCCAATGCCCCATTTTACCTCAACTCTCAAGTCTCAATCCAGACAACTGGTGTATCGGATAATGCTCGCTGTGCAGCAATGGAACGTTTTGGGTTAGAGGCCCAAGCGACTACCCATTCTTTTACTTCTGCTATTCTATAACCTGTTCTATTATTGCTTCATTCGATAACTACAGCTGTCGTGATTTCACCTAGATATTTTTTCCCTTTTTCTCCTTTTTCTAATCCTGGCATACACATACAAGTTATTTTGATACCGTTTAAACGATGCCGCATAAATTTCCAATTTCCAGGCCTACCCGGCGCTCGAAATCCAATAGACCCAGCATTGGGACGTCGTCGAAGCAGTCAGGAGAAGATCCAGGTAAACTCCTGGCGCTTTCATTTGAATAATGCATTCAAGACACGGTCCGACCAGTAGACCAGAGGTGATGGGAAGGAGATGATGTGCCGAATCGACGGCCGTCAAATATCCAGTGATGTCGCGCCGGCAACAAAAAGAGCGGTTCCAGATGCAATCACACTTTTTTTAAAGTCAATCGCACTTTCTGGATCTAATAACACTTTTCTCAGTCAATGGCACTGTTTGATTCTGATCGCATAACCCTTTTCTCGGTGTCCCCCGATGGATCCTGGTCTGCGCACCCAAAATGCTCTCAGAAGCTCGCAAGAAATAGAAATTGACTGTTGAGCAGAACTCATGAAGCGCGGCTGGAGTTCAGTAAAACCCCCTTTTGCCAGGGTCTTACAAACACAGATAAATGCAAGCATCAAACTGGGCGTCGACGTCGTACCGTTTAAACAGTACTGTATCCGGCCTAGGCTTGAGACTCTCTGTTTAGCCTCGACGAACGTGATAATCTTTCCATTTCTATCTGCCTGCTCCATGTGCGTATCTTCACCTCACCTTAATCTCTGGGCCATAATTAGAGGCAATGAGATGTACATTTGATCTCCGGTAACCACGGTCGTGACGACACAATCCAGTTTCTAATCCGTTCAACATAAAATACCAGTGGGAAGAACCAGGACGTTGGAGCTCAGGAGTTGAATATCCACCTTCTACCTGATGGAGTGTGGCGCCTCTTATGACAACACCTGAGTAACAATGACTCTCAGTTGCAGAATTTCGAAGGAGGTCCAGAATAATCATCGCCAAGTCGCTGGTCCTCCGTCGCAATCTTCTATTGGCTGCTGCTTCTGCTTCTTCCGCAACGGTGGGTGGAAGATCTTCTCAGTTTAGCTTCACCATCATAGCCAGCCGCTAACTGAGCTTGACTGTCCAAAGATAATCACACCTGCGGCTCATGTCGCTCAAGAAACTACGCCGCTCATCTGTGGGCTGAATATAGCAAAAAAATCAGTAGCAGTGTAGGGGGACTGAAAAGATGGTCAAGGCTTTCACACATTGAATTAATATATCTCAGCTCCACTCTGGCATGAGAGAAAATGGATGATGGTGTCGGGGTGCGAATGGTAGCACGCCGAGAATTAACACAAACTATGGGGCCTTTGGACGAGACTGCAGCGTATAAAAGGACTACAGTTTAACCTGAAGTCCTCACTCGAACATCCAACAGTTCAAGTAATTCCCAGCCTCTCTCAACAATGCAATTCAAAGCTCTCGTCGCTCTTACTCTCGCCGCTGTCGCTGTCGCTTACCCCACTGATGGTGGAGGAAGCACCCCGCCGCCGGCCCCCGTCCCCGCCCCCGTCCCCGCCCCCGCCCCTGGTCAATGCAATACAGGTCCTGTTCAGTGCTGCAACAGCGTCCAGAAGGCCGGAGAACCCGGTGCCGCCGCGATTCTCGCCCTTTTGGGCGTCATCGTCCAAGATCTTAACGTTCCCATCGGTCTCACCTGCAGCCCCATCTCCGTCATCGGTCTCCCCGGAAACTCTTGGTTAGTAGCATATATATTAGCTCAAGCTCACTTGTGCCTTGTTCTGACAGAATCGCTAGCTCCGCTCAGCCAGTTTGCTGCGAGAACAACTCTTTCAGTAGGTTTTCTCACAAGGATTCTCCGTCCATTGGGTACTCACATATCGACACAGACGGCATCATTGCCATTGGATGTACTCCCATCAACATCAACCTCTAAGTGGCACTGCCATTTGTTCAGAAGAAGTGAGTAAAATCGCGGACTTCCCTAGCACCCGAATTCACAATAGGCGCCGGCCATTCCTCTTTAGGCATTCCCTGCGCTTTCCCGAAGGTTTCAGTTTATTCTCCGCTCCTGATGTACTAGTAGTTTGTTGCAAATAGTTTATCGAAATCAATTCATATATGTGCCTGCCATTTCCCGTGACCCTGCCAGAAATAAGCAAGTTCTCAGAGCCTCCTAAACAACCCCAGATTTGGCTATTCGCCTGACCCTGGCTTCTCATTCTGGGGCGGCTTAGAAGCTTCGACGTATGGCTTCCGCTTATTCGATGTTCGAAAGTTTTAAGGTTCAAGCTCAAGTTCGATTGCCATTCAAAAGAGCTTCACCACGACCCGAGTCGGTGACTATAGCCCTATTAATAGTGTCGAGCGAATTTGATTTTCGGTGATAACACGAGTTACCCGGGGTTTATCGACATCACTCAAGCAGTTAATTGTGTTATATTGCTCCACTGTCGAATTGTTCACAGAAACATATTCGAACAGCATTTTCCCCCATGTATGTACTAGATTTAGTGGAATGAAGTATGGAAGCTTAGGGAAATGGAGCGACCCACGAATGTAGGCTGTTCTTATGATTGGGATGGGCATTCCGTAATCGATTCCATCTCCTGAGCTGGTTCAGAATCTCGCAAGGATGTCGGAGATGAAACAAGCGTCATACCTCGAGGCAATGAATTCCAAGGGTTCTCTAGTCGGTAGAGTTTAACCTTCGACTACTGTGGTGTCGGGATTGGCTTTGGGAGCGAGACCTAGGCCTGAGTTTTCAGGCTCTTCGGGAGCTCTCATATGGTTCTTTAGTCCACGGCCAGCTCATGGGGCCATCACCGATGGACTACATTTCTTCCACCCTTTGGCCTCATTCCTTGGGCCGATAGTCGGGAGGTCATCTCAACGTTTTTGCTGCTATGTAGTCGCTGATCAGTGTTCAACTACCATCATAGGCCGTGCTCTTTTACTGAACGGGGTTCATGGAATTCCTACAGGAAGTAGAACGTCTTAATTTTCTCATGCCACTACCCAGAATTCTACCGGTCCATGTCACGATCCGGGTTGGCCGACTTGGGTCAAGATCTCTGTATTTTTTTTGGGAGCTCTTGACGCAATAGTGACCTCGTGGACTGCCTGTGATAGATTAAAAGCATTTCTTCCTCTTAATGTCCGCTTTGATATAACGATATGTGAGTGAGCTTCTGTCCTTAGATACCCATCTGGCTGGCGCTTCTGGTCTGGTTTCCAAAGAATATCCTACGTCACAGGAGATAGCCCGGTTACTCAAGGCAAGTAAGCCGCACTTGAGGAGGGAATCGAATTTGGGTTTCATCACGTGTACTGCTAATGTCGCTTGCCAACTTACGAACATATGGTATACTGGACAAGATGGGAAAACACCGCTCTGTTTATGACGCACCCTTCGGAGCAAATCTGAATCTTCTTTGGCAACTGCGGGGCAATGGTATGGGCGGATCGACGTTTCCATTTACGGGGTTGCACAACTTGCGGATGGTTCCATTCTTCTCTCGAGATGTGGTTCAGCAGTCCATACGAGGTTTTGCTCCACCGACTCCACTCTGGCAGAAACACGATGCAATCAACGACACCCGAGGTGTCGCTCCAACCCAGCGCAAACCCACGCACAGCAACCCCGATGCAAAATAATTTGAAAATGGGTCCCAAACGATGCAAAGAAAGCGTATAAAGGGAAGTAAACAATCCTCGTATCCTTCAGAGAAAACAGCTCTACAATCTCCAACAGACCAGCAGAACAGCGATGCAATTTACACTCTTGACCACTCTTGCTCTCTTTGCTATTGTCGCCTCTGCAGTCCCGACGGGTGGTGGCAGCACTCCCCCCACTCCTCCTACCCCTCCTACCCCTCCCACTCCTCCCAGTCAATGCAACACTGGACCCATCCAGTGCTGCAACAGCGTAGTCAAGGCCAGTGACCCCAGTGCATCTGCCCTCCTTGGTCTCTTGGGCGTCGTGGTTAAAGATCTCGACGTCTTGGTCGGCATTACCTGCAGCCCAATCAGCGTCATTGGCGTCCCAGGCAACTCTTGGTGAGTAATATGCCTTTTATATAACCTTACCTGCCCTGACTTATTTGTTATAAGCAACGCTCAACCTGTCTGCTGCACTAACAACTCCTTCAGTAAATACCCTTATTTTTCGTGGCCTTTCTCATTCGGCTGACCAGAATCTCTCTAGACGGCATCATCGCCATTGGCTGCACTCCCATCAACCTCAACCTTTAAGCCAACATAGAATTTCTGGCACCAGTCGCACTTTGTTGCCTTAAAAAAAAGTCGACTTTCTTACTGCCTTGTGGATAATTCGGGATTTCGATGTTGTAAATCCGTAGTACCGTAGTAATTAGTAGCTGGAGCATTGAATTGTTTTGTTTATTGGATTTACTACTATGGCTTACTACCCTTTAGTTATCGATGAACAGCCAGAATCTTTGCATCACCTTCTCGCAAATCGTGTATATTTTTGGTAATTTCAAACCCCACTTTGGCCATGTGGAGTGGGGAGCGCGTGCGATAGGGGCCACCGGCAGCTGTGGCAGTCTGCGGCAGCCGCCGGAAGCGCCAAGGGCAAATGTGGCTGTGAACGTCGGTCCCGACAACTTCACAGCTCTTTCGGTTCCAGTCGGTTCCCCACAGTAATGGTGTAACCAGTTTCCTGGGTTCCATGAGCTATCTTTCTAAAGCAGACTGGTACATATAGCTCAGTGGTCTCTACTGCTTATGTATCTTCCTGTGCTGTTTGTTGTGTTTCCAACACGTCGATCATCCTCGGGACACTTGTGATCTTCTGAAAGGCACGTCGGACTAGTGAAGGCGGATATAACAGACCCACTTGGACAGGAACCAAGACTTCAGGCTTCTGCGGGCACGGTCTCTCCCCGTTTTCTGCGTCCTGACGAGATTGTCCTGCGAATACTGGACTTTCGGAGGTTAGGATTTCTCCCCAGGCAACCCACAGGCCTTACCCATGAGGAGTATTCCGATTATTTTGGCATCTCAGACATTTAAGGAGATCCACAGTTCCAATTGTGACGACAACCAGAAACATTTTGCGACAGGTATATTAGACCAATGTCTGGAACGTGAGGGACCCAAATCCTGTCTTCTTCCTACACCTTGATACGACGATTTAAGATGGGTACGTTCTTCGTCTTGGCTGCGCCCCCGGTCCTCTACTCACTCACACTCTAGGTATCGGAAATACTATGAAACACATGTTTGAGAACGCCTCTCAGCAAGGCGATGAATCGGATACTGCTAACAGATCCTCTCGCAACCTTGACAAAACCACCAGCCATGGTGACAGCGCTTCGAACGACCTCTCCAAGTCCAAAAGAGCTTCGAACAGGCTTCCTTCTGGTACTGGTCCTGGCACATCGGGCAAATCTGGCTCCGAAACCGTCATGGAGCACGACTTGTCGGCCTCCAGAAGTCAGGGAGCTCAAGGATATGGTACCGACGCAGCAGCAGCGTACGGAGGCTCTCTTTCTAGCACTCATCAAGCCTCCTTCGGTCAGTACAACGCAATTTACCTTAAATGTAGGCTGTCTTAACGCGGCGTTAGATCCCAAGAGAGCGTCCAATCTCCGCGGCAGTACTGGAATCGCTGCCTCGAGACCCGAGGCCCCTGTTAGTAACACCGAGACCACGAGCTCAACCACTCGTATCCCAGCCAGCGGGGTCAGCGAGTCGCGTAGTCATGGTCATTTAGGAAGTGCGCTTTTTCTTACAATACTGTCGAACGGATAATTGACGGTTATGCCCCTAGTTCTCGACCCTCATCACGCCACTAGGCATAAAAAGGAGGACCTCGTGCCAACTGGTGACACCACTGAAGACACTAATCAATTGAACCGTATGTTTCTGTCACAGCAGTTACCTTTTTTCCCGCCCACCTACCTCTTCCTTCTAGCTGTCACCCATGAACACGTCCACCATTATGAAACCGAGGAAGTCGAGCGAGTCAAGCAACTTGAACGTCACAGTATGGTCTTAATTTTTTCTCGCCTCTGATTTCGAGTTTAAATCCATGCGTATCAAGTCCATCACGTCCAACATCATACTCAACCCATCATTGCACGAGAGGATTTGGCTGAGAAACAAAGGGAATTTGTACGTATCTCCCCCGAGTCTGCAGCCCGAAACCTGAAATTGCTACTCAAAACTGATTTTGTAGGTCCATCCAGTCACTCGTGTTGAAGAGCAACACGTCAATAAGGCCGAAGATAATGCTCTCTTCGAGGGGCAGGTCCATCAACACCGCGATAGTTTGGTATGCTAAGTGATTGAATCTAAAGTATCGGTGCTGACTCCGAATTGTAGCAACACAGCGCAAAAGAGCGTACTATCGTTGACAAAGGTTATACGGTGAACGAACACGTTCACCATCACATCCATCACATCATTCAACCGGTAATCGAGAAAGATAGTATGTATCGTTATTCAACTTACTTTACTCAAGATGGCTTCTGACTTGCGTCCTCAGCGTTTGATCGTGAACGCATTCATACGATCATACCTATTCACGAAGTGACCCATGAGGCACCTGTTGTCCATCAGTCGCAAACCCACGCCCCTATTCCTCTGGAACACTTCATCGAGCGTGGCGGGGCGTTGCATGGCGGTATCTCTCAAGACGAGATTGGAAGAAAGGTTCTTCGTACCGGGAAGTGCACTCGCGATGTCGACGGCGCCGCTGAGGAACTCGAAGAGAAGCTTCATCTCGGCAAAGAGGTGCGCCTTTTTCGTTTAATGCTTTCCTCACGAGCTGTCTAACATAGGTAATCCGGATGTATAGGCCACGGTTAAATCTCAAGACCCCTCGTCAGGTTCAGACCTTATCAAGACTACGGTCACCCAGAAGACCACGACAGTCATCAATCCTGAGATTTCCAAGGCTGAGGTTCCTCCTGGCCGAAATTAGAGTTGACGATGTCACTGTGCGACTACTTCATCCAGCCTCGACTATCTTTGTTTCAGTAGTCCCAATGTATTTCTAGCGAAGGTGGCATTTGTTAGTAAGGTAGCGGTCAAGCATATTAGTGGTCCAGCTGTCCAGGTAATGACATCGCTTTAAGTTCCCGACCTGAGCATGGACAAAATGTTGAACGGGGAGCCCAATCCCTGCATTCAGCACCCAGCGCTGAACGTTGAACGGTCAACCTAGCAGTGCGCGCCAGCGACAGTTGCTAATGATAAAATTGGGTGGGGGTTTATTGAGGGCCCCAGCAGTATCGTACATTGACAATGATAACAGCTAACTGTGGAGAGAGGAAATGCAAAGTAATTCGGCAATAGAATGAAATTGGGACGCTCACGAACCAGGTAATGTACAAGAACGTAGCTAGGTATCTGTCAAATCTTCTCTTTCCAACTTCCGGATTTGGATTGGTACTTGTCGTGCCTTCTGGGCAATTAACGCTTTCGCGGAGCAAGATTCTTTAACCCCACTGTCTCGAAGGTCTGGAGGGCGTCGGATAAGTCCTCCCCCAGCTTCCTGGCGATATCTCCGTCGTCTTGATGATCAGGGGGGTCATCGGCTGAGGATGGCGCTGATGTGGTCCCGTTTGTGTGCCCCGACGAAGAGGGGGGAGGGGTGTAGCCGGGTGCTATTTTGCACGACACAGCAGAGTGAGTGGATGTATCATCGATTCCAGGCAAGGTAGACAGACGTACGGGGTCCTTCACCACTTGTCTGAATGTAATTATTGATTTTTGTGACACCATGATGATGGTGGATGTATTGGTTGCTCTGAACTCGGCTGTTGGCGTAGGTATCCCGCCCGCTGAGGGAAATCCTGGTCGTATCTTCGCTTGAGGGAGTCTGGTTTCCTGTGCTGGACGCAGAGGATGGGGCGCTCTGTACTTTATTGCGATCGGCCATTCGTTCAAGAGCTTCAAACAAGAGGGAACTTCAAGCCAGAAGGTACAGTGCGCTGAAGCTTTAAAAGATCAAGGGATAGCGCTGGTAGCTTTTGGGTTGCAGTGCCCTTGAAGCGGAAGAGAACGGGGAAATCGTTTCTTCGGGTCTCGCTGTACTCACATGGCATGACTCCTTGAAAAGTACCTTATTCCTCACGGTTATTTTCAGATGTGGAGATTGAGGGACAGATTTAGAACATGAAGCAGCTGGGAATAGTAAGCAGTCACGGGGAGTTACATATGCATTGTCAAGAAGTCAGGGCATTTTCTCTGAACAATACTAGGTCTGTCAGAGAAGGTACCCTCCAGACACTCGGTAGAGTGTGCGACCAATGTGTAATAGTGCGCAAGAACCTTGTACTCTATAGCGGCAGTCATAGCCCTCAGCTGCATTATTGTATTAGGAAACATGGCGTTTCATATCACCCTGGACCCACAAAAAGATAAGTCACTGGCAACCGGGTGCCGTCGTTGACATTGGCGATATCCAATCCCCGCGAACCATCGTGCACTAGCACACAAGACACCGAACATATACGTTTCTACATAATTCCAGACACACTATTCGTACATCGACGACTATTTCTCTCCGCGTTAACCTAGTACACAATTCCAGCACAGTCCTAGTCCTGACACTTGAGTTCCTTAAGATGATGATGGTGACTTCCCGTTGGCCTTGGGTGGCCCGTCATCCGGCTTCAGACGATCCACTCCCGTCTGGCGGAAGCCATAAACAGCCTCCTCCAGTAAGTCTTCAAGCCGTTTAGAAACACTTCCATTTGCAGCGTTATCGAATCGACTAAGGTCGGGAAGCTCATTCGGGAAGGAAACGAGGAAGCTGGGGGGGCCGCCGCGGCCGCCTTCCTCAGTGCCATCCAAACTGGCAGCTCGGGTGCTCGTCGGCGACTGGTAAAGAGTTGAAGAGCTGAAGCGCGGTGCCTCGGATGAAGAGTCGCCTGGAGATGTTGCTCCTCTTCTAAGGTCTGCTTAGATCGTTAGATCCCGGTGGATTGCAGTTGAAGCCAATGAGCCTTCACTTACGAGGGTGCTCACCAAAGTTGTTGATTGTAATGCTGTGGTTGCCGAGATTTACATTCCCCTCGCTCAACACCGTATGAGATGTCCCTCCGGTAGAACCACTCCCCAGAGACCGAGCAAGCCCAAGTGCTTGGCTCACTTGTGGAGAGTTCACCAACTCGGTGCTAGAGCTCGTATTGTCGGCATTATTCTCTTCAGGCATTCTGGAGAATCAGAAGATGCTTTAAGGTCAATAAAATCGGGTAGCCTGAGAGTGTGGCCTCAGATGGTTGGTAACAGGATGGATCCACAAGGATGTCGTGAGTATCCAACCTTTTATCGGCCCTGGCAGTTTGGCATGGCCGTTGGGTGGGATTTATTAATTTAGTAAATGTGGACCTACAAAGGCATAGCCACATCAGCCAAGGCTTTTGATGATCACGAGATGGACGCACCAGACATTGCCGGTGATGGTTTTTTCCTTGTTTATAATGTCCCCTGATGCTTGATGTGTGACTTTGTCCTCCTTTGTTAGACGTGTATGAGGGCGGGAGCTGATTGAATACAAGATAGCATAGGCGCCTGCATCTTAAGAAACGGTATCCAGACGCGCAACAGTACGTAGTAGGTCCTAATTTCACCTTCGGTGTGACATGATCCTGACTCTCTTGCATCATAGTATTTTTAACTTAACAATTAGCAATTCGTAAACTGGTGTAAATTGGCCTCTTTGTGAGAGAGAGAAGTTTTCTTTTTCGCCACTGGCACCATGCTGGCCTCCATTTCACATTGACAGTACATACGCCTACTTGATTGATCGGGGGTATTGACCACTATCAGTGGGTTTCAACCGCTTTAACCGGATTGCCGTTACTAGGACTGACGGCAAGGTAAGAGTCTTCGCCGATGCCTATCAGGGATCTCAAACTCAGTCGCGACCAGGAGAGGGTCATTATTTTTCTTCAAGTTGGCTGTACGGCCATAGCTGCGAAAAAGCTCGGTGAGTCTATTGATGAGAGGTCTTGCGTGATGTCAGACAACAGCCTTCTAAATGACTGTCTTGCCGCGGGGCCAGAGATCAAATAATTGCTGCGGATATTTCTAGGAGTGTCAGAACATGGATAATAGCCGTGGATTTCCCCGACACGTCTTCCTGGAGAAATGGGATAATGCTCGCGTCTATCTCTAGCCCAATATCCTATTATATCATTGATCCGCTCGTTGGTTATTCCTTTTTCCTTTAGCCTTTTGTCAGAGTGTATGGAATACGGGGAAATAGAAGCTAGAAACTGTCAGAAAGGCTGCCTCTGGCTGCCCTCTAGATAATGGCTATATAAACGCCTAACGCCTTGCCGAGGAGTTTGCTCCCGTGTGCCTCTTCTGTCGTCATGAAGGTCCAGTTACTACTTACATTGGCGTTCTCCGCTGTTGCCTATGGGCACACCATCTTTCAGGTTATTGACATCTCACCTTTTCACACTCTTCACTTTTTGTTGATTGATAAGCCGTCGATAGAAAGTCTCGGTCAATGGTGTTGATCAAGGACAACTGAAGGGTGTTCGTGCTCCCACCTCCGATTACGTACGTTGCCTCTCGATTATGCCATTCCCTCATTTCACATTGCAACCGATTGATAGCCCATCGAAAACGTCAACGATGCCGATTTTGCCTGCAACAAGAATATCCAATTCAAAGATAATAATGTCATTGACATTCCTGCCGGTGCTCGTGTCGGTGCATGGTGGGGCCATGTCATTGGCGGTGCTCAATCACCCAATGATCCTGATCATCCTATCGCTCGAAGCCACAAAGGTCCGTTTCATATGATCTTCTTAGCGTCCTATTGTCGTTGAACAGTCCCGGATAATTGAAGGTCCCACTATTGTCTACCTTGCAAAGGTCGACAATGCTGCTACTGCGAACGGGCGAGGCTTGAGATGGTTCAAGGTTGCCGAGGATGGCCTCGACACTAACAGTGGCCAATGGGGTGTGGATCGTATGATCAGCAATAATGGCTGGCAGTACTTTACCATGCCTACTTGCGTTGCACCTGGTCAGTACTTGATGCGAGTCGAGCTGATCGCCCTTCACGGAGCCTACAACCAGGGTGGTGCTCAGTTCTACGTAAGTGAGAATCTGTATCCAACTATCAATCAGCTGCTCACTTCTGTGAATCCACTGTAGATGGAGTGCGCTCAGATCAATGTTACGGGAGGAGGAACCAGCACAGGAGTTGACCTCGTCAGCTTCCCTGGAGCGTACGCCGCCAACCATCCGTACGTGTACCTTTATCTCAGCGCCAAGCTGCAGTGCTAAACCTTCGATCGTGTAGGGGTATCACCATCAACATCTACGCGGCCAACAGCGTTCCCAACAACAACGGAAAGCCATATACCATTCCAGGCCCCCCAGTCCTTAACTGTGCAGCTGTTCCTGCTCCTCCAGTTCAAGTACCCACTACCAGTGCAGCTCCTCTCCCACCTCCGGTTCAGGTACCTACTAGTACTCTTGCTCCTCCTCCTCCACCTCTTGTTACGCCAACGGCTGTACCCGGTGGGCAGGCTTTGTATGGACAATGTGGTGGCAATGGATGGTCCGGTCCGACTGCCTGCTCGCAAGGGATCTGCAAGACCTTGAACGAGTGGTACAGTGAGTGTTATTTGCCCTCCATCGCTTTGAATAAAATCCTAAAAATTACTGTTAGGCCAGTGCGTTCCCGCTTGAAAGGTCGATCCTCGGGGTTCATAGTATGTAACTGCAGGGCATTATGTATGGCTTATAGACTCCTATATACCCCTGTATGTTGCCCTGACAGAATGTTTCCGTGTCCCCTCAAAATTAATTTTCCCCTGTCGCCCATATGGCTGGTGCCGGTCTCCGAACCGGCGATCATGGCAGCTTCGTGGGCCGGCCGGCCGCAAAGGAACCCGTTTGACATCATTCATAGCCTCGCGCTCGGGGCAGATGCTCCTTGTACTTTTACTCTCGTGTTCGTCGTCGCCGCCGTCGTTGACGAGCTCCATCGATCTTGCATGAATGTCAAGAGAAAGTAGCAGCTGCTGCGCTGTCATCGAAGAGTCTGCGGCGAATGCTCGAGAGCGCCGGTATGCCGACCCCAAGCCTCAGCCATGGATCGTCCTCAAGATGACGGTGGGCATCACGTTCGGGATTATGGGCTATACTGCCTACGTTTACGTAGGCGTATTTATTGTCCCCCTGTTGAAGGAGAAGACAGGGGCAATAGCTAGCAGGGAAACAGGCATCGGCTTACTGGTGCCGTTCTCGCTACTGTACATTTGGATGGTATGGGCTTATCTGAAGGTGCGTCGTGCTCGTATTTTGTACTTGGTGCAGGACGTAATTCTTGCTTCTAGGTTATTTTTACATCACCTGGATATGCGAGAGACTATGTTCAGAACTCCCCCAAACCGTTATATCCCGCAGGTTCGATGCCACTATTTACTATTCCGGGAGATGCGGACGAGCAGATAGGGCGACCCTCGTACGAGGACATGTTGAGGGCATCAGCAGCATCCGACAGCACACCCTTGGATTCGCCACTTGTAAAACGTGCCGCGGAGATGGAGCGTACAGCAAGCACGATCACCATCAAGAGTGGCTCCAGCCGGGGTCAAATTCGATTTGATCATGGAGAGTTGGTCAACCCAACAGTGCACGAGGAAGTGGACGAGACGACTACAATACAATCACCGTCTCTTGAGACACATGAACCACAAGCGGGGGACTTGGATGCTCCAGCCTTCAGCGCCCTACCTATCGAGTCTCATCGGAGACGAAGAAAGACAGGCAAACTTACCAAGAAACATGAGTCCTTATCCACCGACTGGCTGTTTTGCTGCTGCGTGCCATGCGTGGACCAGAGCGACAGTGCTGATAAGATGGAGAGGGGAGAGTTTGATAAGACATCCACAGCGAAGATTCGTAAGAAGCGAAGGGAACCCCAAAAACCAAGAATATATATCGCTCGACGGCCACCTATGACGCCATACTTACACCCAGCACATCGATATTGCGAGAAGGAAGGCTTTGTGAAGCCATACAGGGCGCATCATTGCCGCAGTTGTGGAACGGTAAGTTACGCTCTCCTGTACCTATTCTGGGTTGCTCAACAGGAATGGTAGTGCGTCCTGAAATATGACCACCATTGCCCATGTGAGACTAAACGACTGCTATGATCGATATTTACTGAGAATTGCTGCAGGGATAGGGCAATGCGTCGGAGCTCGAAACCACAAGGTTCGTTACCTCCCTTTGATTCGCCACTTTCCCTCATTCGCTTTTAGTTCTTCCTCAACTTTTGTGTGGCAGCTTTTATGTTCAGCACATATGTCTTTGGGACCCTGCTACCTTACACAGTCATAGGGTTCAATCGTCGGGGTGTCGATGTGAACCCTCAGCAGATTGTTATCATCGCACTGTATGTCGCACCCCCGAGAATCAGCCTCACATACTCAACTGTTTTGCGTCAGAGCGGGACTATTCGCGATGTTCACCTCCTCACTAACTGTATCGCATATCTACATGACTATGCAGGGACAGACGACGGTCGAGAGCATGCAGATCCGCACCATGAAACATCGCGAAAGCGAGCAGTTGGCCAAAGCCTATGGCTGGTGGCACTTTGCGTACGTCATCTCATTTCTTCCTGTCGAGCCTACCCACCGACTGACTCTTACAGTGCAAAGCATCAAACGCTGAAAGAGTGGAATAAAGAGTGGGGCAAACTCGACACTGAAGGACACCTCTGGTGGATTGGAGGGAGACGGAGAGAGTGGGAAGCTGTGATGGGTAAGAATTGGCTGGGTTGGATATGTAAGTGCATTCGATCTTTACGATGGCTGCTGCTGACATCTATTGCCGTAGTCCCGATTGGCAAGGGTCAAGGCGACGGTCTTGATTATCGCGTTAACCCGCGGTTCGATTCTGAGGGACGGTGGAGACGGAGAGCGGAATGGCCTCCAGAGCTACAATAAATTCTTGACAATTTATTTGAACGACCTTGACGGTTTGTTGCTATCTCTTGCTGTGGTTGCTTTCTGGACATCCGCTTATATTTAATATCTGTTATTAGTACATCAACGATATAACGAGCCTAATGCACAGTACAATTGAAATGGTTTATGATTTACAGGCACATTGGGGTAGAGGTCTGCATGAACATCACGGTACAACGATGAGATGAAACGGGGAACATAGTGAAGCCTGGGTAGATTCAAAACTTGACGGGGCCACTGATGAACTCGAAACCATATCATCGACATCTACAACACCACACGTCCTTGTCGCATGATTTTCGCCCTCTCCAAGACGCACAAAATGGCGATAAAGTGAAGCAGTGGAGTCTGCAAGCCCATGAGAACAGCTTTAATGATGAAGGGCGCATCGGGGTGGAGCTGGAGGAGGGGCACCATCAGGCCGACTTCCACCAACCACCACGCGGCGAGGAAGGAAGCCAGGATGATTGTTGGGACTTGGCAAAGGGGTGGGAGGCTGGTGGACGGGGCGTCGATCTGGTTCTGGCGCGCTCGTTCGCGGTAGGTGAGGATGGAGAACACGACGCCGAATGTGACGGTGAGGATGATGGCGATGGTTGGGTAGGAAGTCATCCTATCATAGTCTTGGGCGTGTATCCCGAAGATGTGGATGGGGATGCAGAGGAAGAGGGAGACCCAGAGGCCATATAGGATCCATTGAGTGTAAGAGGTTTCGGTGATCATGGTAATGATTCTGGCTCTAATATGAGGTTTAGTGGCGTCGAGGAAGGTAGGGGTCTGTGGTTGTCTCGGTGGTGGTAATGTAGAGACCGTGGTTGGTGCAGTTAAGAGAGGGGCTTCGATATCTTGGGTTTTCGCTGCCGGAACCATCGACATCGAATGAATGCTGCGGATGGGTGGCGGATGAATGAGTTCTGATGGAGGAGGGCTTCTGCTCCCTTATATACCTTGTGATTGCCGTCGTAGAGCCGAAGGCTGCGGAGGACTGCGGGAACAAGCGCGTCATTTAAGGACTAGTAAGTCATCGCGTTCGCATCTCAGAAGAACTTCTTTGTTCTATCGTGGAAGCCGTAATGCTTTATTAAAATATGAAACTGATACTTGCCAGTGGCGATCACATAGCTTCGCTTTATAAAGCTTCAGGGGGCGCAGTTGGTTGAACGCTGCGGGGGACGTAAATTTTGCCTCAGCGCGGTCGCGAGTGGTTTACTAAATAAGTTATGGGCAGGAGCAATCGAGGCATGTTGGACGGTTCTTTGAATTCGCTTTGCCACGGGCGCTGATACCGAGTTCTAAATAAATTGGAAGAGACTTAGGGAATAGTCCTGGTCGTCTCCAACTCTATACATCTCCTGTGCTACAATCTTGATGTTGTGGGGGGTGGTATACAGAACAACGATGTAAGGGAAGAACGTTGATGCCCATAGACCATGGAGGGTCCAATTCTATTCAGAGCTTCTGTACATGCATCGAAGTCGTGAACCTTTTTCGACATGGAAGCTGTGAACTGTGGCACAGGATAACCCTTGGTGTATGTTAAATTTAGTTTAGACCAAGAAGTGTCCAAGTGAAACTGATATGGTCCGCCTTCTCGCCCTTCGGGCCTCCAGAGCTATGCTCGAGGCTTCGCACCGTACAATCACAATTCCCAAGAGACTACAGCTTTTGATGCATACATAGCTCAAGCTTTAAGTAATTATCACCGGCCACTGTAGTATACTCCCGTGGCAACTACTCCGAGTCAGTTGAACCGGCATAGATCCGTTTTCGCACCATGACTCGTGAGACATGGGAAGAATGCGATCCAGTGGCGATACTGATGTCAACCTAAGAGGTATGGCGAATTAATATAACAAAGTTACATAGCCCCGAGGAATTGATGCTACCGGAAGGGTACAGGCAGATGTGCGAATACCGACATGGCCCCAGTATGGCCCTATTGGGCAATAACGTCCACAGCAAAGAGTATAGACATACTCGGGAGTCTGCGCCGATAGAAACTTCCCTGGAGTCCCATCGGCATGTACTACGGGTACGAAACTAATGTGCACTTACACAGAGTGCCTATGGTGTGGATTAATGGAATCTGAGATCTGAAGGCCCATGAGGACGGCTTTGGCAATAAAAGTTGCGTCTGGATGGAGCTGCAAGACCGGCACCATGAAAGCGATTTGGCCTATTCACGAAGTGACAATTGAAGAAAGAAGCGATGATTGTCGGTGTTTGACACAGGGCGGAGAGGCCCGATGTAGTATTGAATTGATTTCGAAGTGCGCGGTCTTGGTAGGTGAGAATGCTGAGGACGACATCGAATGTCAAGGTGAGGATTATTCCGACATGGGGGTAGTCGGTCCAGGTGTGCCCGTAGTATTCATCATGGACGACGATAATTGTGGATGGGACGCAGAGGAACATTGAGGCCGAGAGCACGGAGAATCCAGCCCACACGGGTTGTGGCTGCGGCGAAGTTTTGCTCTTGGCTATCTGGTTTTGGAGTTATCATGGAGCATAAAACGGGAGCGGTGTACTATGTAGTAGTGGCGCTGGTAGGGGTGCAGCTGAAGGTTGGAAATTTTGGAATGACTTCGCTATCAAATACCTGGGGATCTCGGGTGGTTTAAACGTAGCTCCAGAGTGCGGTGTTACACAGAGTGAGTAAGATGTCCCTTGAGAATGTCCCGCCGAGAGCGGAGCGTCCAATCGGCCTTCTGTGGTACTGGCTAGCCTCAGGAGTTGGGACAAGTGCTATCCACGAGATGAATAAATTAGGGCCAGATTTTCTCGTGTGACTGGGGGGAAGGAGGCGGGTAGTGCTGAGAAGTTCGATTTTGACGTTCACGTTCGAGGATAGTGGCGACGATCCTATACGGGAGAATGCATCGATACCCATACTCACTACCCCAACAGTCAGATTTGTCGCGGCCTTCCTGCCATTGCACAAAGTTCCGACGGGCATTCAATTTTTGTATTTTGAGATCTCCTAGTATGTAAACTAGATACCGATACCGACACGATATTTGACACTAGCCTATCAGGGGAATAAATACATGCATACATACACATATGGATATATCGCGAGCTAAACTATCAATTTGACGAAACTTGGCCATGAAACCCTAATATCCAAACAGTTACAGCACCACACCCCCGCCTCGCTTTGCCTCCCCCCTCTCTATGATGCACATAATCCCGACCGCATGCATCACAGGGATCTGAATGCCTACGAATATGATCCTGATGACGGAGAATACACCCAAATTGTGCTTCACGAATACGACCATGAGTCCAAACTCCGCGATCCACAAAGCGACAATGGAAAAGCAAACAATGATCGTTGGTAGTCTGCATATGATCGGGAGGCTGGTAGTAGAGACGGTGGTAGAGGGAAGTAGCTGCTGACGCGCTCGTTCTCGGTAGGTGAGGATAGGGATGGTGATTCCAAACACTAGGGTTGGGATCACTCCGATGGACACTGAAGGCCCGAAGATGTAGATTGGGAGGCAAAGAGCCAGCGATGCATACAGCCAACGGAGAATGGATCTAGTTTGAGGGGTTCCCTCGATGATCATGCTTTCGATTCCGGTTTCGTTCGCGTTCATTGCTGGTTTCGATATCAAAGGTAGGCGCGAGAAGTGGGGCTTGGTTTTTTGGCGTGGTACATCTCCTCCCTGGGGTTTATATATCTACACTGATACACTGTTCTATCTTTGACTGTTTCATGTTCCTTTTAGAAAATGCTGTGGACAACCGCAGCAGTGCGTGGCAACAATACGTGCTGCCTGCGTAGTGCTTCTATCAGCGCTCTTTCTAGATATGAGACTGATATCCTTACTGTATCCATGGTCACGCGCAGGACACTGCGTAACTAATTGAATGGAGATTTTGATTCGCCCCAATCACGGAAAACGTGACCACCTGATGCAACGCCATCATATTCCTGGGTCCCGAAGTCTAAGGCAGTCCAACTGTTTGCTAGACAGTTCGACCACCCCCGTGCCCTTAAAGTACTTCCAAACACACTTATGTCTCAGGCTCATATACGCTATCAAATGTAACCATTATACTCCGTCAGGTGTCACAATGTCCCATTATCTCGAGGAGGCAAAGTTGCCCATAGAGTCCCACGCGATTTTTACATCTACCCTTATTGCTGACGTCTAAAAGTATACTTGCACATATACTGCCTTGGCGTAAGCTCGAGGAACGTCGAATTACAGGCGCACCCATCCTGGAGGATATCATGGTTTCTTCTATTCCGAGTCGGAGGTCTGCCACGTGATAGGCTCCAGGGGTGTAGTGTCGGACTCGTAGTGGTCAGGAGCCATGCATCCATGGTTAAGCCCAGAAGACAGTGATGGCGATTTTGCTCGAACCTGCGACTACGGTCTTGTTTACGGAGTGACGATGGACAGATGTTCATGGTCCGATCCTAGCAGGGCACTGAGGCAGATAGGTGGTCTGAATTGGAAGCCAAGACGATTTACACGATGGCAGCTGTGCAGGGGTGTCCGTATGATGCCCTTATTAACAAAGTCCTGTTTCGAAATTGCCGTATATGGGGTCGACCTTGAATGCCCTACAATGCCACACCACCACTTCTGACCTCCTTCCTCTCCAAGATACCCATAATACCGACCGCAAGCAAGAGCGGAAGCTGAACAGACCCAAACAGCAGCGAAACTATCATGAAAGCATGGACATGACCCAATTTCGTGATCAGGAATACCAAAGATAGAATGAGATTAGCCAGCCACAAAGCGGCGATGGTGAAGGAGCCGATGATGGTAGGCAGCTTGCAGAGGATTGGGAGGCTGGTGGGAGAAGACGTTTCGACTTGTACAAGCCGAGCTCGCTCTCGGTGGGTGAGGATGGCGACCGTGGTCCCGAAGGCTGCGGTCAAGATGAGTTGGATGAAGACTCCCGGGGTAAATAGGTAGACAGGGATGCAGAGCGCCAGCGATGTGTACAGGCAACGCAAAATCGATTTGGTGCGGGGCGTTTCTTCGCTCATTATGCTATGCGCTGGGGCGAATCTTTCTGGCTGTCGTAAAGGGTAGGACCGTGACTGCGGACTTTGGGCCTAGGTCGGGCGGTGGGTAACTTTGAACGGCTGCCTAAGTACCTTTTAAGTACCTTGGGAAGAATGCTTTAGGACTCGGGTATTTTTCCCCGTGTTCTTCAAAGCTGTAAATGGTTGCTGCGCATAGTCACGCGTCTCCGTCTGTCTCCATTCATAAAAACGCATTTCGTATTGAGGCCGAAATATGAAACTGATAGGATATCGGCCTTCTCGCAGTTCTTATTAAAGACAATACATGAATTACAGGGTCGTGAGCAGACCCTCACTACACGTTACGATAGCCCTGGCACCAGTTGTTCTAACCCAATTCAATACAAGCCATACGCCGACGCATGGGCTTCCAGAAACTCCTTCACGCGGTCGTTTATTTCGTTGATTGCGCGTTTCTCCATAATGGCCTGGTAAAATCAGGCCCGAGTTATAAACCGTGTCAGAGTTCCACGCAATTATGTATCGCACCTTCAGCCACATCCCTACCAATTTAAATGGCAGAGTCTGCATAATAGCAGCTATAATAATTAGTAGGACACGTTCGAAGAAATTGCTATCCCGTTTCAGTTCTTCTTTAAGAATTCCTTCCATGTCGTCGAAATCGACATAGCCTTGAAACTTGATGGTCATGTTCATCGCCAACTCCGTTTCTGGCCCTTTGGACCCTATCTCAGCGATAGTCTCGATGAGCTTGTTCGAAAGTTGCAACGATTAATTTACCAGGAAGAAATTAAGCTTATTACATACCTGACGAACTCGACTCTTCGTATCATCGTCGCATTGTGCTATGTCGATAGCATCATGAGCGACCTTCTTGCACAGTTCCATAACAATCTTCTCAGGGGCAGGTTGTAAATCGCACCTGGCGGCCTCACGCAGTAGCACAAGCTTGCTAAACAAATTCACGAGGAGAATCTGGATGTTATGGACCCCACCCACGACCTCGAGAGCAAATTGTGTCTTGTAAGCAGCCGACGTGACGTGCTTCGCGAGCTTCTCATACCACTCCGCTGGATTATTATCGAGGTATTGTCTGATCTCCGGTGTACCGCGTACAAAGCCAAGGCGGTTACAGCTTAGCATGACATTCGCGCATTGTTCTTGGTACCGCTTTAGCATGTCGCCGTCTCTGGAACGGTCCCAGCCATAGGCGACCACAGGATCTTGACCAGTAGGAGGTGGTTGGATAGCAGTAACAGCCGACCAGAACAGAGCAGCCTTCTGCGTCCTCATCTGATTCTTAATAGCCTCCCGCACCTTGGGCTGCGCAGCAAAGCGCTGGACAAGGTGGTGAACTGCGCCGGCCCGAACGAAGAACTCGTTCCGAGACAGGATTTGCTTTTCCTCTTCGTCGATGCTTGCATTAGGGAAAAATTGTTTTCGAGCGTCTTCTGGAAGACCGCAGAGGATGATCTGATGGTATGTCATAACACGAGGGAGGTAAGTTAGTACCGTGGGCCAGCCAGCTGTAAATAGGGAGCCCACACGAGCTACACTTCTCTCGGAATGGGAGATGCTGTCGGGACCAGGTCGGAGATCGCGAAGGTGCTGAGTAGAGGTCATTGGGAGAAATTGGATCGTCCCTGGATAAAAAAACGAATGAGAGACAACCCTATGTAGTACTCTCTTCCACCGCCCCGCTCCTTCCTCCGTATTCATATCATTCAAGCCGACCGCACGCCGGTAGAGTATACCGTCCGATTCTCTTGAAGCCTCAGGGACGGTAGAAAGAAAGTCATACTGGCTGTGGATCAATGTAAGTCAAAATACTTGAAAGCTTGCTGGAATGTTTCTCGACATAGTAGATATAGCTCACATCGTGACATACACGAGAACTCTGTGTGCATACATATATAGGCGGCGCCCGTCCGAAATCGGAAAGTCTCCCCATCAATCTGCCATCAACAATCAAGGATGTCAAGATGTCAACGCCACTTGAATTTGGCACTGAGCCCTGAGTCACCAATCAAAGAAGAGAAATAACATTCAGTACTTAAGGAGTACCTGGGCCTGAAATCTCTAAGCTCAACATGACAGGGCTCGTGCCATTCGTATATTTAAACTCTACCCTCTAAACTGATTACCTCCACCATCGAGTTGTACAACCCATAGCTCTACCCCGGCTTCGAGCGAGCTACAGATGTGGGACGCCGTTTAACCATCTGCCAAGTGATTATAAACTAGTGGCTAGGTAGGGCCAGGTAAGGCCAGGTCGAGACCCGAGGAGGCTCGAGGCCAGGCATCATCCAGGGGTAGAACGGTCTTTATGCTTACAGCACAGCTATATATAAGACGGCCAACATGTTCTCGGATAATCAGAGATGAGTAGTATGAGGTAGTATGGAAGGTGTTCGACCGATGGTGCCTTGCAAAGTAGCGGCAAAGAGACCGACCAGACGTCGTGTATGTTTATCGGGAATAAGGGTGTACTCGATGTACGATGTATCATAATCAGTCATTATAGAGCGAGTGCGAATCGAAGGTTGTGAAAGCCAGTGTATGTGAGGAAGGAAATCGAGTAGGTATTGAACACAGCGTGAAAGCACGCAATCGAAACCAAAACAAAATGAAACGAAAAAAGGAAAAATGTAGGCCCTGGAAAGATGATCGATGATCCCTTAAAACCCTGAGAAAGAAACCCACGAAAAGCCCTTGTGAACGGATTGAAGCACAGCCCGAAAGACGAAGAAAATCCACAGTTTGACCCCAAAGATAAAGTAATAAAATAGTGGTACGAGTCATAAACCGGAAGTGAAACCCAGTAAAGAGGTATACGAGTGCAGAAATGGGTTATCGCGACAGATGAGTTGCCTCATCTTCTATTCCATCGCCAGTGCTCATTCCAGAGCCGAGGAGTCGGAGGGTGCGAGTGTTGTGATAGATTCCCCAACAGTGGTGGTAACGATGACGGTGAGGGTTTCAGTCACGACCTCGGTTGTGTATATGGTCGGTATCGGGCCTTCCGTCCTGGTCCGCGTCCTTCTCGAGGTAACTGTGCTCGCAATCGTGAGAGTTCGGGGTTTAGCATTCACGACGGTATCGTCATCGTCATCGTCCTTGCGTCGAGCAGAGGCCGCCCTTCCACCCAGAACGCCACCCACAATCGTCCCAACCAGTACAAGGATAATGAGGATAATGATGAGGAACCCCTTGGTCGATTTCCAAAAAGGTGATAGGTGGGAAGCCAATTGGTACTGGTCGGGTTTGAAGACGGCTTCTGGGTCATCCATGTCATCATTATGGCTATGGTGCCTCGATGTGGGGTCTTCGCTCAGATGTGACATGTCGTACGGATCCCTCCTCGATGACGAGCTGAATCCCGACCCTTTGCTCGCCCTAACATTGCCCCCAGACTTGGCCTTTGATTGTCGATTAGAGCCGGACTGAGAAGCCTGCTTTGACGACCCTTGTATTGTCGTTTTCAGTGTGGATTGTCCCTTGGAATGCTGGGACATGTCGGACAGCTCCTGCCCAGGCGGAGACCTTGACCTCGCCAACGATGTGCTGCTAATAGCTGCAGCCTTCTTACTCCCGTATTTCTGCTCATTCAGGTCACCTGAATGAGCCTAACCATAATTTCAGTATCAGAAATATTGCGATAGAATATCACAGAAAACACGCGTACCTCAGTGTCTGTACTAATCTCCTTCCCCTTGTCCTTTCCATCCATCCGTTCGCGCAAAAATACACTGCCAGTAAAGGTGGGAGTTTGCCGTGTAATTATTGTTGTAACCCCGAGACAGCTCGTACTTGTATGCGCGAATCAAAGTAGTCAAACCAAAGAACAAGAGCGGCCTACACGCTGCCTTTTGCTGAAAGGCTGCCACAGGGCAACCGCCACAGCACGGTAGGGACACACAAAGGAGATTGGGCCAGGATTCCTGGGGGCCCCAGGTCGACGGGTGTAAAGCCTTGAGGACGAGTGCGTGCCTTGTCCCTGTCGCCGCCCGTCGTCGTCGAGAACCAAAATAAGAAAGGCCGCAAAGTCTCGCGCTCAAGGGCCGACACGGAGCGCGCCTTTGATCAACTGATGCCCAGCCCGCCTGAAGCCGGCGCACCGCCGACGCGCACTGACCACTACTTTGCCCCTATTCTTCGCCTTGGTCGTCCCCACATGTATACGGGATCCAGTAGGGCGTCGGGCTCTCAGGTCTCGAGATCAAGCCAGGCATCGACGAGTCCAGCGACAATTATAAGCAGCAAGGCCTTGGCCCCTCGATCGCCTGCCCTTGAAGGGTCGGGATACCGAACGCTGGACGATGTTCGCGAACAGGTGGCCCAAGAAATTTCTGTTCGATGTATTACCAAGGGAGAAACCATTGATGGTACTGAAAATCTGCGACCTTAACAGTATCATACGCCCCTCTCATATAGATCTTTTCTATATCTCACTAGGTGTGCGAATTGGTGTCTACGTCTCGGTAGACACAGAGAACGAAGAGGCCTTCGTGAGGAGGATCGCGACGACAATATCTGAGCAACTGCGACTGTCGACTTACTTGTTTGCTCTGGGGTCATCTGTGGCATCTATCGAGCCCAAACCTGCGACCCTCATCGTGATTGGATCTTCTGACGACTTGGTCCAACGAGGAATCCTTCTAGTTTCCTCCAAATTCGTCGGACGAGTCGTTTCTTCCTCACAGGAGAGCTCAAACCAATGGTCGGCTCTAATCGACGACCTCGGGGGATCCTCGTACGATGACGAAGCTCTATGGGACGTCGTCCGCAAAGCAGCGCGAAAGCCTATCGATCCCTTGCTCCCACCTCCCGGTTCGATAGGCATTGACAAGATGCTCTCAAATGCCAGGGCAAAGCTGCAGAGAGTGACTGCGACGCAGGCATGGCTCGAGCTCCGCGAAAATGAGGTCGGAGCGCCGACATTCCTCGTCGACATCCGCCCACAGGCCCAGCGCGAGAAACACGGCGGTATCCGTGGGTCTCTTGTGATCGAAAGAAACGTCCTGGAGTGGAGACTCGATCCCAGGAGCGATGCCCGTCTGGCTGTCGCAGATAGATATGATCTGAGAGTCATTGTATTTTGCCAAGAAGGCTATACGTCTAGGTAAGCCCAGTCGACTGGCCTCTGCCTCCTTGATGCGTGTTCAAAGTTGACCCGATTGCGTTTCGAATTTCAAGCCTGGCAGCGTACTCCCTCCAGCAGTTGGGCCTTCTCAATGCGACAGATATCATTGGGGGGATCGAGGCTTGGAAACTCGCCGGTCTCCCTATTGATACAGAGGGCAGCCAACCAGAACCTCGCTCTCTGGCGTCTTTGGCAGGCTCAGTGGTCTGAACTGAATAGACAAGTTCTATCATCTTGCTGAGTATCACAGAGTCCAACGACCTAGATGTCACTATTTGCTGTATACTAGCCCTACCAGATTCCCCAAAGAGCACTACGATATTCACAGTTTCTACGGTACCATTTACCAACTCCTTGCGGTCCAGGATTCCACTCCAAAGAATCCAATCCAATCCAATCCAAGCGCCCACTCCTGATTGGCCAGCCCAAACCGGCACTAAAACATTGCCGGATATACACTTGACCCTAATTCTCGGCTTTTCATTGGCATTCCGCCAAGTCCTCAGGCACCCCGTGTGCCATTTCGTCTCTAGAAAGCAAACTGCACTCATAATGGTATCACCGTTTCTGGATTACAAAGTTAACCTTGCACAAACTCGGGCGTGGAGCGTAGGTGCTTGTTCGATGATCGCTTCTTGAGGACTATTTGCGCGCTTGGAACCCATAAGGAAGACGAGCCTGGTTTTCTCCGATTGGACGGCCGTCATCAGCCAATCCGCATCAACTTCATCCTCCCTAACCAAATTTAATGCGAATATGCGGACATGCCCTGTGAAAAGGCTGTCGAATTGTGAACCGTCAATTAAGTGTGCTATTCTTGCAGTAGTTCCATGGTTGAATCCCTGCGATTTTCCGATTGGTGCATCCCGATGACGATGCGCGCGGACCTCCCTGCCAGCCTTTCTGAGGAAATCCGGATGAATTGGAATATGGAATCATACACCTTCTGCAACGTGTTCATCGCTGGGATATGAGCCGTGATATTAATATGTAAAAGATGTAGAAGAGGTAACATTGCATGGATATACATCGGGAAAGAGGCTCAAAGGGTTTGGACGCCAAAGCCACTGCAGGACAAGAAACGCTTACATTAGGTTCCGAAAAACAAGGTGATACACACCAGAAAACATTACTTTAATCTTGCCCGTCCCATACATATCCAACAAAGACATTCGGCCACCACCGGACTTCAACACCGGTCCCACTACCTCCACCGACAATGGCAGCTTCCCCGACATCGTCCCGGCAAAAATCACCGTCTGCTTCTCCGGCCTCGATCATTTCTCGAACGAGAGCCACGGCTAGCCCTTCTTCAACGGCGACTTCCATTGTAGCCTTTGGCCCGTTCGACACAAGATAGCCCGATAAGCGTGTTGCGAAGGCTTCTCGCCCATATGGAGGGATATGCAGGACGCGTAAACCACTTCCGAACGTTCGTTGAAGGATAGGAGGGTTGGTGTACTGTTTAAGCAGGGGAAGGACCTGGAGGAAAGTCGAGGGTGGTATCAGAGCGACACCTCTGGCTCGGTTCCAGCCACCCCAAGCTTCATCAAGAGCAATGATCCCTCGTTCGCGCATCATACCTTTTTGAAGCACAACCGCGAGTTCTCGAGCGAGTTCTTCAAACCATTTCCGTTCATCTTTCATCATGTCCTGGGTGATAGGCGCGTTCTCGAGCTGTAAACCCAGCTGTGACAGAGATGATCGGATGAAGGTTGCTTCTTCTGGCTCGGCAGACAAAGCGGGACGAGATTGAGTGGCAGCTGTCAATTTCTCATTCAATTCCGCGGCCAAACGAGCCATGTCTTTGGCTTTGGCCATGAGGGCCTCGAGGTCTTGTAAGGCGTCCTTGATATCATCTTCGCGGTCCTGGGCAGATGACTCGACCGTCCTAAGGATACCAGCTGATAATAGAGGATTAAATTAAGGTCATATGCATAGAAGAGTGTGCTCACATATTCCAACACTTGGTCGGTTGTCAGGATTGATAGCCACTGGCTTAGGGACTTTCTTCAAGACAGTTAGAGCGAGGTAACGACTCGGAAAAGACGCGACTTAAGTACCTCCCACGCTTTACTCTGCAAACCGCGTTTAAGGGTCGCATAAAATACCTTGTCTCCTGCCTTTCTGAAGCTCACTTTGATGAACCTCGTGGCTGGATCATTTGCACGCGGCTCGGGGGACAGCGGTCGAGATACGGGAGCGGATTTCAGCCCTCTACGAGACTGTGGATAACGAGGAAGCTGCGTATCACATATCTCGCATTTGCGAAGAGAAGGATGATTGAGAAAAGTGCAAGCTGGGCAGGGTACGGCATCATCTTGAGCTGCGCCCGAGCGAAACGGAGACGGAGACGGAGGTAGAGACGGAGATGCTACTCCAGAAGAAGGAAGAGACGAAGACAGATGGTGCGTACTGCTGATTTCGGAATCGGAGGGCCCTGTCGAAGGTAGTGCTTCCCTAGGAACGTCACAAAGGCCACAGACGCGGGCTGCAGCAGGACTCAACCCAGGAGGGTTTCGGTAAGCGCAGACCTGGCATTCCCAAGTCTCGAATCCGCCAGGTTCGTCCGCAGGAGTGCTGGATGGTTGGATTGCAGCAGATAGCTCAGCCGCTAAATGCAAAGTCACCTTGGGCGAAGAAGTGAATAACCCAGCGTAGTGTTCCGTCCGTGTTATGGCCGCGAGATCGAGCCCAAACGACCTTGTCTCAGGATATTGGGCATCGACGTAGAAGAGACGATGGCTGCTGGCGTGTACTGTGCCGTTCTGGTGCTCAAGAGCCTTCTGAAGACTGCATTATCTTTCTAGGTAGAGCCCAGACGACGCCGTCGAGAGCTTACCCGTCGTAGATGCCGACGCTGTCCTGCGAACCTAATAGTTCCTCATCGTCGTACAGTAAAGCTGGAACTGGGATCGTGCCGTCGATGGCCTTGGTATAACGCTTCAAAGCCATTAAGCGGGTAGATAATTAGCTGGATGATGGCGGGAAGCATGATAAACGTCGTTGATGGGGGGGAGCCATTGCCTGTTTTGTTTGTCTTTGTTGTTTCGACAGCGACAAGGCCCGTCCACACGACGACCAACCTCTTCCATCTACCATCATCACCATGATACAACGGATGCTGAATTCGCTATTTGCTTCCAGTTTTGACTACTGCTTATATCACCCCGAATTCTGTCCGCAGGCTGAGTCTGCACTCCCAATAGTCTCGATTTTAACAGAACGCTTGCACCCTGGCATGGCGTCGACGACCTCATAAGAAGCGGTAGGAGTCCCCTTCGAGGCCGGCTGCAGTATTATGCAGTGCTAGGTCTTCCTTTCTTCAGTCAGCAGCAGCACCGCAGGCATTGTATTACCCCGCCATATGCCCAGGATCCATGATCAGTGAAAGGGTGCTATCAGACGGGACGCAAAGGTCCGTTCCAAGAG
The DNA here is from genome assembly GCA_900156845.1 of Coprinopsis strossmayeri. Lineage (NCBI taxonomy): Eukaryota > Fungi > Basidiomycota > Agaricomycetes > Agaricales > Psathyrellaceae > Coprinopsis > Coprinopsis strossmayeri. The sequence continues at coordinate 198,204 of FTPT01000013.1, read as the reverse complement.
CGTTGACGGGGGCCATTTGACGCAGAAGCGACGGAAAAGGAGGAAATTTCTCAGCTTGTACCGAGGCTTCTGCGGACGCATGACCCGGAAAATCTGTACAGGCATGATGAGCCTTTTGGTCTTCGAAGTCCCTCTGAGAGAATCATTTCGTAAGTAGAAAAATGATTATACTTAGGAAACCGGCTGATTTCTGGATGCGGATCTCACGCCTCCTCCATCTCCCCAATACCTCCAACTCGCAGCGTCGCTCGATTGGCATCTGCTAACTAGGTTCATCGTAGAGGGACGATTGAACGGCGGTAGTACGTACTTTCAATGGCGATAATGCTGTGAGTGCTATCCTGTTGGGCACGATACCATTTTTGAGGCATTTATTCAAGATATCAAATGAACAACCATTGGCTGCAGTTAACAATCTTCGTGTCTTGTTGGATTCGCGCTTTGGAGGTCGTTCGGGCCTTGGACGTAAACGTCACAGTCGACGATAGCGACCCTTCAATTATATTTCTTCCCCGCGCCGAATGGTATACCAACGGTGTCTGCCTCGATTGCTTAGAGGTCGGTTCTGCATCACCCTACAATGGGACATACCACTCTGCACAACTTTCCACGGACCTACAGGTCAAAGGACGGAGATCGAAATCTGTGAAACGAAGGCGAAACTTACCCTCAACATCGAAGGGCAGCCTTGTCGGTCGAGGCTTGTCGAGCCCATCTTCCTCTCAAGACCAGAATTCGCGACGAGACATTCCACACGGCGGCAATAGCCCGGCAGTATCGGAATATGACGAACCTTCGGCTACGAGGCGGTTGTATCCTTCGCGAAGGCGGCGAAGTACGTCAGGATCCCTCGACGAACAAACAAGAAGTTTCGCACCCATCACACTCCAATTTAATTTTACAGGTAAATTGTCAAATCAGTCAAATTATGCGGATCTCTTAACGCTGCTCAGGTTCCGCTATTTATCTGTTTGGCTTTGAAACTCTTTCAACAACGCACATCCGGCCTTCAATCAATGTTACCTTCTCCATCGACGGTGTTCCATATCTCCAAGCGACGAGACCCTCTCAGCCCTCCACCGAACTTCGCTCCAATGTGACGCTTTTCTCTCAGAACAACCTTCCAGAAGGGCCGCATTCGCTGGCAGTCACCGTAGGGGCCGAATCCGAGTTTATTTTTGACTACCTGATATACACCCAAAGTCGGACCCTTCCTCAACCTAACGCTTTCATGGCTGTCCCGTCACCTGCTACGACCAGCCCGACCGGATCACCCATCACAACCTCTCCTCCGTCGGATTCTACCTCTGCCGGGTGAGTAATCATTCCCTATTCAATTAGTAGTTCTTCGCCTCCAGTTTGCATCTCCTCTTGCCATTGGCTCCAAAATGTCAGGTCAGGGTGCCCACCTGACATCAATATTTCCGATCCTGAACATCTCCTGCCTATGAACACGTTTTCATGACGATTCTGCTTTTAGACCTGACAAGAAACGCAATGTCACCACATTCGCGGCCGCAGTCGGAGGCAGCGTCGGCGTCCTTGCAGTCCTGTCTACAGGACTTGCAGCCAGCATCATCCGGCGGCGCTACCTGGCCGCTAAACGCGAAAGAGAAGAGCGCGAGGCGGATCCACACGATCCCGAGCGAATCCGCCAGCAACAAATGGCGATGGCGGGGCCCGATGTGTTCATCCCGAGGTTCTTCCCTGGCACCGAAATCCCTCCAGGCGACTTACCACCGCCATACAACGACGCAATCAACACTCCTCCTCCTACTCCAAGCGTACAAGCTATGATAAACGCGAACACAATATCCACCCATATCCCGTATCCCTACCTCCTGCCTATGCAGAGCCCTTATTTGCACAATCCGTACCCGCATCAGGGCATGAGATCACCCTCGGAACTTTCGTATGCTGACGTTCCGCCTGATTCGCCGCCCCCGCCTTCCGAGCTTGCGTTGAGCGATGATCCTCATCCACACCAACATCAGCATCATCAACACAGCGTGCATCCCCCGCGTACTCCACCTCCACCTCCATTCCCTGCGCCGCGCCCACTTCACGTTGATGTTGGTGTAGGTGCTGGGGGTAGTGATGATGAAATGGTTCCTCGAGTTCCTTCAGCGTTGGGTTTGGTTGCTCCAGAACCTGATAGAGGCGAAGGCGCAGTACCGGTACAACCACCACCAGGATTGGAAGAGCATCACCAGCACCGGCCCTTAGTACCAACGCGTTCACGGGAAAGGCAGGAACAAACCCAGAATCAAGGCGGAACGCTAACGTCTGGCTCTGCGGATCTTAACCTCAGTCATGGTTCAGGAGATAGGAACGCAAGCTCAACTTCCAGGATACCGCCGTCCACGCCACCCGCCGAATCTCTTCCATTACTTCGCCAAATCAGCAATCCTGAATCAATACCTGAAAGACGGTAGTGTTTCTTGGTAACCCCCTTCGGTTAGGCGAGATCTAAAAATTCATATTCAACCCCTTGTCTACTTGCGCCCCCCCACGATGTCGGCGCCATCCAGACGATAATAATTGCACTTTCAAATCGATGAGATCTATGTAGTACATATGTATGATGTAACTTTAAGCATTATTACCACTTTTTGCCTAGTTAGCAGCTATTGTATTCCTATTTTGCTATCCGACCCACAATCGCATGCATGTAAAACAGTTCAAGATAAATTTGAACGAACGTTCCTATTATCTTACTGGGACTTATTTAACCTGAATCGTGAATTTGGGAGGAGCTAATGAGGCGTAATAGTCTTTTGTCTTGCTAGGTCTGCTTCTTCAAATCTTTCAAATGAGCGATACTGTACCATCTCATCGATAGTTAAGGTGTCTGAGTCACCCCGCTACTACTATAACTACTGGGCTCTAATACGGATCAAGAATGATGATTCCTCAGAGGTGCATACCAGCTTGAGCCTTGCAACAGCTACAAGGATACGCTTTGAGTTGATGTATGTGTTGCAATTTTGAACTGCCGGGCCTCTGACAGACTCGATCTTAACTGTATTTTATGCCTCGTCTGTAGAGGTCGTATAGCACTCTCAAAGATATTTGTTTTTTACTGCAGTACAAGTACTAGTCTACTAGGGTTGCAGACCGTGCTATTCAAGTTGCTCTTGAGTTGCTCGGGAAATTTTCTGTCCGGCTGACTAAGTGCCGGCGTCTAACTGATTAATAAGCGCCCGCCACCCACTGGCAGCCGTCCGAACGGCCTTCTAAGTTTTGCTCCTTGTTTGCTCCTTTCATGAACCTGTGTAATCCAGGACTCGCATTTTCACCGCCAGGGCTCAGTGATATACGAGGCGAAGAAGGCAAGATTGTTCATTCGTTTGTTCATTTGCACTGACTGGACTTTCACGAAAGGCCATGCGGTCCTCACGCACAATCCAAAAGGTTGGGCTGCGCCTCCCTGAGGACTGTAGTATCGACCTTTTTGCCTCGTCACGATTTAACGCCGCTAACTCAACTGCAATTGCTCTGCTGCTGTGAGATTCGTTACCCTTCTGAGGATAAGGATGTGATCGACAGTAGCGATGGGCGACATGCTACTATTTTCCGCTTCCATGCGAGATCCAGGGCTTGATGCTCAAAGTCATCCTTGTTAGATATTAATCGGTTCGAGCCCTGTCTAAATCCTTGTTCCGGGGCCTACAGTCGTTGTTTTGCGATCCCATGGAGGCAGATCTCCTCGGAGTCCTACTTTGTATTGCAGCCGACAGTATGTATTGCATACTCAGGTACTTTCCAATTGCTGACAGTGACAAGGAGAGCAGGAGACTAGGACATCCGGAACACGATATAAGCGCTCACTGCACAGCTTTGCACAACCTCGAGGCGTCGCCACAGCCACGGCATTGCAACGGCATTGGGGCATTTAACCCTTGCCTTGATGTAGTTCTTATGCTGTATCGCGTCGGCTGCTGTTGAGTGCCTAGTGGACACTTGCGCAGCCATTTGCTTATTCTCTCCGTTGCGAAGGTGTTCTTGTTGTGCCCACATCCAGCTTGTCTGGAATACAAAGCACGTTGTCTTCCTGCCACAGGTGACGGTGGGCGCTTCTTCCATCGATACAGCATCGCCACATACTACTTATAAGCAGTGCCGATATCTCTTCCGCCCTCTCTCACAGTGCCCGCCCATTCATCCCTCCTCGCCCAAGATTTCTGCATCAGGACTGATAATGCCTTACTTCGCTAATGCGAGTGGTGTCACCGTCAATGGTGGCAAATTCCAGGACATCGCCGGGGATAACATATCAATCGATAATTCTGCCCGCACATACATCACCGACTCCTATAACACGAGGAACACCCATTACACGGACTCCTTCAATGACAACTCACGCCATTCGAGTATAAGGGACTCGTACAACACATCTAACGCCTCGTACAACAATTCTTTCAACGATAACTCCCATCGAACGGAGATACGAGATTCCTACAACACGGCAAACAACGCGTACAACGATTCTTTCAATGACAACTCTTCATGGAACGGCCCAAGATATTCTCGATGTAAGTAGCCAGCCTGTTGTGCTCCATAGCCCTGCTAATAGCGACCATCTAGCATCATCGCCTTCGGGACACGGAGGACGGGCACCGAGCTCTTACCAAACAGCGCCAGGAGATATGGAAGGATACAGTCATGGCTTCCCTTTCTCAGATTCAGATGGATCGTGGCCCCCTATTCCCCCTCACGCGACAGGGCGCCAGCAGCATCGCCAACAGCATTCCAGTCAATGGCCCCCTCAACCACCGCACCTGTCGGGCCACCACCAATCTCAACCTTATTATGAGCCAGATGATCATCTCCCTCCTCAAGGAAGGCCCTCTCGTTCTCGACCGGCTTCCCAACAACGACCGCCGGTGCCTCATCCAACTTCTCAACCTCCTCAATCGAACCCTCCTAGAGGCCCAGATAATTGGAGTCATTCTCCAGATCCAGCCCACCTCAATGTTCCAGAGAATGCCTTCCAGAGGAAATTGAACAAAGTCGGGCAGAAGGTGGCCGATGTCAATGCTATTCATGCGTCCAAAAGCGAACCAGAGCTAGTCACGTCCGACTCGTACAATGCCACTCATACTACCTATCACAACGCCCACAATGACAATTCGACGACGACACATATGATCTATGCTGATCCAAGGCCCGATTCTTCGTATCGACCGGGACCTCGACTAGAGACCAACCCCTTCGCTCACTGTGAGTAGTTACCAACATGTATATACCGATGAGGGCTGATCCTGTCTTCTATAGTCCGACCTGCTCCCACAGAGGCTACCCCACCTCCCTCCGTTCGAGTTGAGCAAGAGAACCGGGCTTATCGCGAATCCTATCCCGAAGAAATCCATGTACTTCGTCAAGAGGCATCATCCAGGGCCTCCAATTCCAGGAGTCGTCAAGAACCTTCCTCGAACGCCGCCAGCGCAAGAAATAGTCCGGTCATTCGTCAAGAGATCTTTTCCGGTGCCTCGAACACTACCAGTCTCAGAGAGAGTCCTGTTCTTCGTCAAGGGTTCCCATCTAACGCCTCGAGCTCAAGAGTGCGTCAAAACCTTTCTTCAAATGATGACGACCCGAGGGACAATGGCCAATATCTATCGGATGGCGATGCAGTTCTCATTCAGGTGGAGGACGGGCAGACTATCAGTCGTCAACGCGATTCAGACGGCATTCGAGTGAAACCTCAGGAGGAGACATATTTCAATTCGGATGCCTATCTTGATACCAGGGGCACTGCTAGATCTAGACCCCCGTCGGTCCATTCGCCTGTGCGGCACGATAGTGACGGAGGCCTCAGCTATGGTATGTGTTCTCTTCACTGTAAGCCTTCAAATGACATTACTGACGCCGGTGCAGTATCGGCGGAAAATGTACCACCTATGGCTTCTCAGACCTCACTTTTGGACAACCATCACGACCGGGGCTCACGCTCCAATCTGAATGCCCCTTCGAACAATCGCCAAGCAGCCGACACAAATCAAAATACAGTTCGCACCGCCTCTTCTCCTATCCCACCTCCAGAGGACATTCGACCAACTCCAGTTGCAGTTGCCACATCGACCCCTCAAGCGGCGGCATCGCCACCACCACAACCACTTGACCGTGATGCAACGGTTTCCAATGAAATCTCAGCGTCGGCGACCTCTGGCGTTTTGGAGGGTATGTTCTCGGATCTCGGTATCAATCCTGGATCAGAAAGCGACAAGGCCTCATTGAAGAGTCATTCTCCCGTTCCGTCAAGGACCGACTTGGCCTCGGGCACGAAACCCGGCAAAGAGAAGAAGAGAAACGTATGGAAGAAGATGCTTCACAGAAAGAGCAAATCCAAGTCAGATGTTCAAGCTTGAGTTATCATGGTCCGCATTAACACTTGAAGCTTGAAGGCCTGATCTCTTCAGTGCATTTAGTGGTCGCTCCTGGATTGTTATCGTCATTGGATCTTTTATTATTTTCTGGTAGTTCATGGGTTCGTCATGACAAGGGCTTTCTACTTTCTACCTTCCTACTTTCGACCCTATTGCGTCTAAATTGATCTATGCTTGCAGATATACTTCGCTTCACCAGGCTTTTTAGGGCAGCTGTTGTACCAGAACTACTATCGTAACACGCATTCCTGCCATAGGACGCTCTGTCTGAGAGAATGCGGTCGTAGAAGCCTTTTGTGCATATTCGTGTCTCGAATTTCTTGAAGGTCTACTTGCGTCCTTGCCAACTCTAACTGGTAGTAATCTCCGTTCTATGTCCCTCAGAAGCTAGCAGGGCCGCTATCAAGCAGTGGCGACTCTATGGCTCCACATCGCCCTGATTGTTACCTAGATCTCTAGTCTACTATAACAGTACTGGCAATCAGCTATGCAAAATTTTGGATGCATAAGTTTGGCGACACTAGTTTCAACGGCCACGCTCCCCACGCACGAGGTTCAGTCTGGTTCAGTCGTTGGCTGTCGTTGGATCAGTTTCACATTTGTACTAAACGCTCAATCAGAAGTTTGGTGTACAGCTTTTATACCCCATTTGATCACCACTCCTACAGCATCTAGCGCCAAGGAAACTCCAGAGTATTTAAACCACCAGTTTCCAGCTGTACCAACGGCAACCCAATCAACACCCAATGTCATCTGCCATGAATGCAATCCAGACACCTCGCTCAAAAACCATTCTCAATTGCCTGTACGCGGCAATGTCGCTTTGTATCCCCATTCTAGTATTCGGCACTGTCTGGACAGGCGGGTCCTCCACCCTCTGGTTATCGATAGTCGGGATTGTCTTCACCGTAGCTTTCTCGGTCACCCTCAGCATCCTCACTTATCGAGAACGCGCCCAACTCCTCGAGAACCCCAGCCTTAAATCCACCACCCTCCCCCCTCTTTCCAGGCTCCCGACGATCTTCAGCATCTTCTTCATTCTCGTCGTTTGGTTAGCTGCCTTCGGTATTTTGGTTGCGAACATGGTCATTCGGGGACCGTGGATATTTGGGATTCTTGAAGCTATCTTCGTTGGCGCGCAGATGCCTTTGGTGGCCACAATCGGGGCGCTGTGTGTCCTGGAGAGGAAGGATGCGTTTGTTCTAAAGGGAGTGGCAGGAGGTGTCTGATGATGGTAGCCCCCGATCCGTCCATCCGCGGGGTGCCATCGACCCAGCCATCCCGATTTAACCTTTCTGGTCCTTATCAATCAACATTAACCACTCCAACCTCCAGAAGGCGGGACGAACCAAACGCTCTTAGTGTTAAGTGGCATTGCGCATCTAACAGCTTAGTTTCCTATGGAAGTACAATCGTTATATTCGGACACTTTCATCTCACTGTATGCCATTATCATTTATGCTAGAATGAAAATCCCGGAAGAGGTATGCACTATAAGGGATATATACCCACTTACTCCTGTTATACACGACACTGTATATCATTAATTATTTATGCTGGAATGAAAATCCCGGAAGACATATGGGATATACCCACTTGCTCCTGTTGTACACTAAATAGCATACAGTATACTATAGTCAAGATTTTTTGTTCGAAAACACAACCCCTGCGTTATCCCCGAAGGCAAGAAGCGTCTGGAGACGCGCCCGCTACATTCGTGAACCAGTCGGTTGGGTTACCCTCTGTCCGAGCGTGGTGACTTGGTGGTGACAGGTGCGCCCTAGGCTGCCGCCTGAGATGCCGCTGTGACAAACATCTCAAAACAGCGCGTCGCGTCTGCCAGGAAATTTCCTGGGCGACTGACTAGGTCCTGGCCAGTGGCGGCTAACGGATTAATAAGCGCCTGCCACCCACCGGCAGCCGTCCGAGTTTTGTTCCTGATTTGCTCCTTTCATGAACCTGTGTAATCCAGGGCTCGCATCTCCACGACCAGGGTTCAGTGATACGGGGTGAATGCTCTCCAAAAGGAGGCAAGATTCGTTCAATCGTTTGTTCAACTTGCACTGAGTTTCAATGCCATGCCCCTCTGAGGATGAGGGTGCGCTCTAAAGCAGTAAAATGGGCGATATCCTACCATGTTCCACCACCACGCTAAATCCATTGCTTGACGCTTAAAGTGATCCCTGTTAGATCTTAATTGGTTCATGCCCTGTCTGAATACTCAATTTTCTGTTCCGGTTGCATACAGTCATTGTTTCACAATTCCATAGCGGTAGTATGTGCTGCATACTCAGGCAATGCCCAATTACTGACAGTGACAAGGAGAACAGGAGACTGCTAGTATTACATCTAAGCGCTCGCTGCCACACAGCTTTGGACAACTTCGAGGCGTCACCACAGCCACGGCATTAGGGCATTTAACGTTTAACCCTTGCCCCGGTACAGCTCTTATGCTATATCGCCTCGGCTGCTGTTGAGTGCTAGTGGACCCTCGCGCAGCCATTTGCCTATTCTCTTCGTTGCGACAACGTTCTTGTTGTGCCATGTTCAGCCTGTCTGGAATACAAAGCACGTTGCCTTCCTGCCACGGCCCTGGGCGCTTGTTCTATCGATAAAGCATCGCCACATACCAACTCCTTATAAGCAGTGCCGATAGTCATCTCTTCCGCCCTCTCTCACAGCGTCCGTCCATCCATCCTTCCTCGCCCAAGATTTCCACGTCAAGACTGACGATGCCTTACTTTACTGGTGCGACTGGCGTCACCATCAATAATGCCAACCTCCAAGATATCGCCGGCGATAACATTACAATTGATAATTCTGCCCATACACATATCATCAACTCCTATAACACGAGGACCACGAATTATAAAGACTCCTTCAACGACAACTTACACCGTTCTAGTATAAAGGACTCATATAACACATTCGACGCTTCGTCCAACAATTCTTTCAACGATAACTCGGGTCGAACGGAGATACGAGATTCTTACAACACGACAGGGAACACGTATGTCAACTCTTTCAATGACAATCCAAAGAACGGCCGAAAATATTCTCAACGTAAGGAGTGGCGCGCCTGTTGTGCTCCATAGCCCATCTAATAGCGACCACCTCGCACCATCGCCTTCAGGATACGGGGGAAACGATGACTCGGGTCGAAAGGAGATACAAGATTCTTACAACACGACAGGCAACAAGTATAAAAACTCTTTCAATAACCATGTCGGGAACGGCCCAGGATATTCTCAATGTGAAGAGTAGCCAGTCTGTTGTACTCCATATCCCAGCTAATAGTGACGATCTAGCACCGTCGCCTCCCCCGGACGGGGAACACGATAACTCGGGTGGAAAGATACAAAATTCTTACAACACGAAAGACAACACGTATGAGGACTCTTTCAAAGGCAATATCAAGAACGGCCCATATTCTCAATGTGAGGAGTGGCCAGCTTGTTGTGCTCCATAGCCCAGCTAATAGCGACCACCTAGCACCATCGCCTTCAGGATACGGGGGATGGGGGGCACCGAACTCTAATCAAACAGCCTCGGAAAATATGGAAGGATACGGTCATGGCGTCCCTTTCTCAGATTCGGACGGATCGTGGCCTCATCGCCAACAGCATCCCAGTCAATGGCCCCCTCAACACCTGCACATCCCGGGCCACCACCAATCACAACCTGATGATTATTATCCTCTTCAACGAAGGCCCTCTCGTTCTCGGCCGAATGCCCAACAGCGACCGCCAATGCCTCATCCAGCCTCTCAGCCTCCTCAATCGAACCCTCCTAGAGGCCCAGATAATTGGGGTCATTCTCCAGATCCAGCCCACCTCAATGTTCCAGAGAATGCCTTCCAGAAGAAATTGAACAATGTCGGGCAGAAGGTGGCCGATGTCAATGCTATTCATGCGTCCAAAAGTGAACCAGAGCTAGTCACGTCCGACTCGTACAATGCCACTCACACTACCTATCACAACGCCCACAACGACAGTTCGACGACGACACATATGATCTATGCTGATCCAAGGCCCGATTCTTCGTATCGACCGGGACCTCGACTAGAGACCAACCCCTTCGCTCACTGTGAGTAGTTACCAACATGTATATACCGATGAGGGCTGATCCTGTGTTCTATAGTCCGACGGCCTCCCGCAGAGACTACCCCACCTCCCTCCGTTCGAGTTGAGCAAGAGAACCGGGCATATCGTGCATCCTATCCTGAAGGAACTCATGTACTTCGTCAAGAGGCATCATCCAGGGCCTCCAGTTCAAGGAGTCACCAAGAACCTTCCTCGAACGTTGCCAGAAGGACCGACTTGACCTCGGGCACGAAAGCCGGCAAAGGGAAGATAAGCAAGGCTGCCGAGACATTCAAGAAGATATTTCACATAAATTCGACATCCAAGTCGGATGTTCAAGCTTGAGTTATCATGGTCCGCATTGACACTTGAAGCTTGAAGGCCTGATATTCAGCTCATTCAGTGATCGTTCTTGGATTCTTATCGTCATTGGATCTTTTATTATTTTCTGGTAGTCCATGGGTTCAATCCATGATGACAAGGGCTTTCTACTTTCTATCATATTTTGTCTAATTAAGCTATGCTTGTAGATATACGTTGGGTTCACGAGGCTTCTTAGGGCGACTGGCCACTGGTGTACCAGAACTACTACTATCATTGGACGCGTAATGTAAAATGGAACTAAAAGGACAAAAATATTCGAGAAGGTGTAAATCGGGTGTCTATCTTGATATAACATTACTCTTTATAACTACTTTTTCAATGAGATGGAGAATCAGGTCATTTACGCGTGATATTTGGGTACAACATGTACTATCTCTGGCTGACATTGGTCGATTTAAATCACGAAAAAAATAAGTGGGATGGGTGTAAGATTAATTTATAAAATTGTTTATACAGTGAAGAAAGCGCTGGGAATCCGTTCATCCTTGGAGGAGGTGCTGAGCATGTGAGCCAAACCAAACTTTTGCAACGCTGGGTCGAAAACAGTCTTTGGGTCCGGCCTCTCCACTACAAAGGTCATTGACAATAAAAAGTGGATAGGCATGTCAGGGAATTTACTGGATTTGTGCCGGTGAAAGTTTTGTGTCAAACGGTGAAGATTTGACTGAGATATCGTGGAAATACAGATTTTTTGCAACACACGTCTAATGATAGTATTGTAACATGCATTCCTGCTATGCGGGACGCTCCGTCTGTGAGAACGCGGCTGTAACACAGGGTGTGGGGTAACATATTTCAATAAGATATATGTTAAATTAACCGGGGGTGCCATCGACCCAGCCATCCCGATTTAGCCTTTCTGGTCCTTATCAGTCAACATTAACCGTTTCGACCTCCAGAAGGAGGGACGAATCAAACGCTCTTAGTGTTGAGTGGCACTGAACATCTAACAGCTTATTTTTCTATAGAAAAACAATCGTTATGTTCGGACACTTTCATCTCACTGTATACCATTATCATTTATGCTAGAATGAAAATCCCGGAAGATGTATGTACTATAAGGGATATATACCCACTTACTCCTGTTATACACTACATAGAATACAGTATAATATTGTCAAGAATTTCTGCTCAAAACATGACTCCTGCGTTGTCCCCGCTTCCAGAGCGAACAGGCCGAAATCGCATCAGTTTCATGTTTCGGCTTCAATATCTTATTCACGATTTATTACACACGCCTACTCCCACCCTTTCCACTTCCACTACCGTAGACTACCGTCTGCAGTGCGGTGCATGACTTCAAGGCACTAGAATCCCTGCACCTCCATAACAATGAGCGAAGAAACGCCTCGCACAGAAATCATCATGCGGTGCCTATACGCGTCTATGGCGGTCTGTTGCCTCTGTATCCCTATCAGCATATTTGGAAGGGAAGGACGCTTGCTGCAAGTCACCTGGATCGCGACATTCACGTTTATCGACATCATCTTCATCCTCCGAAAGCGAGCTCGACTTGAGATGTCTTCTTCCCCCAGCCTCCCCGTCTTGTGCAGGCTACCTACAATCATTAGCTCCGTCTTCCTTGCCACATTGTGGATGGCTAACATTGGCCTATCAATGGGACACCTGATCGGGGGACTGGCCTACGTCCATGTTTCTGCCAGTGGGATAATTGCACTCGTATTGGAATCCTTCCAGGTTCCATTGATGCTAGCAGTTGGAGTTATGAGCATATTGGAGAGGATGGAGGTAAAGAGTGGAGGAGTGGAGTTGGGGAGGTCCATTTTGATACCATCTTGACCCTTACAGAGTGAGGGTGGAACAGGACTATCGGGTAGATACGGACACCACGGGGCGACTACGGACAGTTTCTCTGTATAATTATAAGACTCGTGCACAGCGCCTGCCTTCTGGTCGACCGATCTGTCTTTTCATGATCGTATTAATGAATCGTGATCTAGTGAAGGGCAATTAAACAGGCGATCGAGGCGAGTCGCAAAGGGTTGTCCCGTGGTTCATATGCTATCGGTGGTGACTGCCACCACGTCATTTCTGTTGGTTGTGTTGAGTGCTCGGAGATACATCTAACCTCTAGTGCCTTACCTTGGTGTTAAATTCATTTCCATAATCCTCGGTATCTATATGTTATGAGCCGACATGAGCTCCCCTACAACTTCGCCTCAACCTGCGGGGACGCTGAATTTCCGACTCGGAAATCGGTGCCCCTAATTGACTTCGTCGGGATTTGCGCCAAGCGTTAAGATCCCACGTCCAAGGTTTTCAGGGTAAGCATCCGCAGGCGTCATCCATCTGCGAAACACTCTGTCGAGGGAGAAGCAAATTCGGAAGCCAATATCATGATCCACCCCCTCGCTTTGAGCCTCCAACTATCGCAGCCTGAGGTTGCCGAAGTCTAACGGGATTCTGAAGCTTCTAATGAACTATGAATATATGCTGATCATGATGTGTTGTGATAAATCCGTCCTCCTCCTTGTTGGCAACAACTGACGGTTTTGCCACGGGAACATCGTGATCTATTCTGGACTGTCAAATTTTTAGTCATGCAAAAAAATTTGGGCCTAGGCGCCTAGCCATGGTCGCATAGGGTCGCATGTGGTCTCGGTATCCTCATTCTATCATTATGCACCGCTGTTACGGTTCCCCCGATGGCGCCAACAAACCCCGCCCAGTGAGCACTTTCCGAAGGACGCATATATTTAAATAAGTACTTATGTTCCCTCGGAGACCAAATAAATCACGAAAGTTTGATGGGACTGATACGCAATGTGGCGCGTGGCTGATAAATTTAGCACTATCGTGGGGAGGATTATGATTCTGGTTTTGGAGGAGATGGCTCATTTCCCAGTCGATCTCACCCCTCGCAACCCATCCCAGCGATTACTGTGCCGCGCCCGTCTGGCCTGTTCATGCTAGTCCTCTGGCGTTCGCACTAGATCTCGTATCAACACGTTCCTGTAAGTCTACTGAGGTGCAACACGCGATGGGCAGCTGCTTTTCCGCGTGTTGGCGAGCTGCGCAACGGGCTGATTTTGGTGTATAGTTAGGTCTTACACACCCATTTACAGTCATCTGCCTGGCAGCAGTTGGCCTCACTGTCCTTTCCCTTCCGGACCTTGGAGTTGCTCGTATCGTACACCTAGTTCCTCCATTTCGCTGGCTAGCTTGGGCACAATCCACTTCCCCAGTGCTATTTCTGTCTCCTAGCTTTTTAAGGGGACACTTCGACGTCATATTTCCTCAACGCCACCACCCGACTCTCTGCGATGAAAGCAGGGCTCAAATTCGATATCCCATATTTGCGACTGGGTCTCTATGCGGCACTGGTATGCGTATATTGTTGCTCTCGCGTCAAGGCAACGGTCACTAACCAGGAGGATATTCAGGCCGTCTTCTCATTCTTCGTCTTCGTCTTTTGTTGCGCAAGGCTGAATTACACGACTACCCTCGATGCGAAGGATCCACTGAATAATGGCCGGGCGTTTTATGGTGGGTAAATTCGGCAGGAATTGAAACAATGGCTTCTTACGGAAGTTCTAGATCCCGTCGTCGCCGAGCTACTCTTCACTAGTCTCATTGTTATTCCCTGGTGTGGATATATGTGCGTATGAGGCCAGGTTTCAATGATCCCTCCCACTCTCAGTTCTAAATTACCTTTCAGGATTTATTCCATCCATAAACGATACGAAAACCGATATATCTCGACCTTCCGAGCAGAACTAGCCGTTCTAGGCGTTATTTGGTTGTTCTGGATGGTAGGGACAGCCATTGCGACAGTGAGTGACCGCATCTTTGGCTTCCTGATCTACCGACTCTAAGCAATCCTTCAATTGATATCGGAATTGCCAGTCCTTTTGGGGGTCCCTCAGCTGGTGTCAACATATTAACGCGTGCCGAATCCTCACCGCCTTGGTCGCGTTTTGCTGGCTCGGTTGGCTGGCGCTGAGCACCCTGCTCGGAATAACACTCCTCTTTGTGGTAGTCAACCGCACCTGGACAGAACCTTTCCACGGGAAGTGGGATCCGCGGCAGACAGTCTATGCAGCATGAGAGAGGCATATCTCCCACCTTCGATGAAACTTGACTTGCAGGCTATCTGCGAACATTTGGAATGCTGTGGATCGCATACCGTATAAGTACTACGGATTGCAAGGAGTTTCCGCGGATTTTTTATATCCATAGACTGTGTTTTTGTTTTCTTAAGGATCCGGTGTATTTCTAGCTTTACTTCGCGTATAAAAGGCTCGTATTTGAGCTCTCTACTTGGCAACTCGGGAACTGAACTTGAACCTGCCCAGACAGGGGTAAGTTGTTGGATGTTTGTTACGGTAGGTGCGGCAGCGGCGAGGTAGCTCTTCACGCGATCGTCCTCCAAGTTTTCGACTTCGCCCAGGCCTCTGCTGCCGTTTTCTCTATTCTCCACACATTTGAATGGCTGAATATGAGGACTATGCTCCATGCGATGAGACAGGGAATTTGGGTGTGTTTCGGAGTGTCCGACGTCTCCAACGATGATTAACACCCGAGACAAGGCGAAACAGCGAGAAGATGTCCCTAGTAAACGGAGTTGGGGGATTCCATCCACTGTTTTCACTTTCACCATCGCCTAAACGATGTCTACGATCTTCAACAACGATCAGAAACTTGTTACTGAAGAATTAAACGCGTCTAATGGGATCACCAGCGGAGGGGACTTCCAGGATCCGACGAGGGACAAGATCGCCAGCTCGAAGCATTTTCCCGCTTCGCTGGAACGAGCTGGTGGTCCTAGGTTCTCTGTCGAGTCCCCTGGTTCGACGTTTCCCCGCAACCCAAACCTTTTGGAGAAAACCAGGGCGGAACGGACACAGTTCGGTGTGTCGAACCCCGATGAATTCATTCCAGAAGTCGGTTCCGGTGTGTAACAATCGTTTATCTCGTTTTACATCGAATCTAACCAATCTTTCCTCCAGGAATCAACAAGGAGACCTACATTCCGTCTCACTACCAGGCACATCCTTTCGGCGTTCAACACAAGCCATTCAAAGAAAATGCCGGGAGCGGTTCCACCAGCCATAACCCTTATTCTCAGTCTTCATCTGATGCTGAAACTCCGAAAGCAAGGTTGCACAACAATCCGTTCTTCGCGAAGCGAGATCAACTTCCTACCAAAGAGAAACCGTCGGGGTCGAAAGTCGGAGTTGGGTCCCTTCCTGGTGACATCCACGAGCCCGGAGTGGCAACTTTACCTGAAGAACGCGAATACGGTCGACCGTATGGAACTTACCGAACTGGCTTCGAAGGTACGTTGCATTCTCACTAAGTCGAGTAAGTCAATTAACAATGAATAGAATACTCGCCCGCAGATGGCGTTCTTCGTACCGGAGGCGATCCGAAAGAGGTTGATTTGACTGGTTCTGAGTTTGGAGACACGCTTTCGATTCATAGGCTTGTCCATGAGCACGTTGCCGGTCAACATGACCGTAAGTTGACCCTTTACCTATATACAGACCCCGCTAAAGAAGCGTTGCAGATCACGTCATGAGCAAATGGGAGTTACCGTCCCATGAAGTGCCTTCGGGCTCTCGTTGCGGTGTAGGATCCTTGCCTGGGAAGAACACCGAGCAACGTGTCGCGATGCTTCCTGAAGAAAGGTTATTCCCAGTTGGTGAGTCCTTGGCGCCTGTTCCAAATTAATTTAAAGCTAAAGCATGCACAGACGACATTCTTGGATCTCACCTTCCTCTGCGAATGGATGAGATGCCTTCGATGGAACACATCTCTGGTTCTGTCGTAGGCGTCGGGTCGCTTCCCGGCAAGCGTAACGAACAGCGCGTAGCTATGACTCCTGAAGAGAGACTCTTCCCAGCTGGTAGGCTGCTTTGATCTCCGTCCTGGTTCAATTTAACAGACTCCGTTCATGTAGACGAGATTTTAGGCTCGCATCTTCCCCCAAGGATGGATCAAATGCCTTCCACGGAGCATATCTCGGGCTCTGTTGTCGGCGTAGGATCGCTTCCAGGCAAGCACAGTGAACAGAGGGTTGCCATGCTTCCAGAGGAAAGGCTCTTCCCAGCCGGTATGTCTCCGTCACGATTTTCTTTGTCTTAATACCAACATGGTACTGTTCACAGACGAGATTCTCAATTCCCATCTCCCTCCTAGCAAGGACCAAATGCCTTCTACTGAGCACCCTTCTGGTTCACAGGTCGGTGTAGGTTCGCTCCCTGGCAAACGCAGCGAGATGGGCGTTGCGCTGCTTCCCGAAGAACGACTCCACCCTGCTAGTAAGTGGGCTCGGAATGTCATTATTTGCGCCGAATAAATGTTCCGACCTAGATGAGATTCTCAATTCCCATCTCCCTCCTCGCATGGAGCAGATGCCCTCCATGGAACATCCATCCGGTTCCTTAGTGGGTGTGGGCTCACTCCCTGGCAAACGCAGTGAGATGGGTGTTGCCTTGCTCCCTGAGGAACGACTCCATCCTTCCGGTCAGTACCATCTTGATGATGATGCTTTGGCTTTGGGTTGACGTGCTATGTTAGACGGGATTCTCAACTCGCACTCCCGTCTCTCTACCCGCAAGGAAGAACTGCCTTCTACGGAGCACCCGTCCGGTTCGCGGATGGGTGTAGGTTCGCTCCCCGGTAAACGCAGCGAGATGGGTGTTGCCTTGCTTCCTGAAGAGAGGCTTCACCCTGCTGGTAAGTGGGATCTTGATGATATCATCAACGTCGAGTAAACTTTCCGACCTAGATGAGATTCTTAACTCGCACCTCCCCCCTCGCATGGAGCAGATGCCCTCTATGGAACATCCGTCTGGTTCCTTAGTGGGCGTGGGCTCACTTCCTGGCAAACGCAGCGAGATGGGCGTCGCCTTGCTCCCTGAAGAACGACTGCATCCTGCTGGTAAGCATACTAACCCCTTCATCTTTCACGGGAGATATTAAAGAGATCCGCAGATGCGATTCTCAATTCCCATCTTCCTCCTAGGATGGACCAGATGCCATCAAGGGAGCATCCATCAGGCTCCATTGTCGGCGTTGGGTCCTTGCCTGGTAACCGCAATGAAGTTGGCGTAGCGGTATTGCCTGACGAAAGAAAGGAGTTGGGTCTCGACAAGGGCCGCCGTCACATCAGTCTTCGCAAGAAGACTTCGCGTGGTCCCCGTGAATCGCGAGCTGCCAGTACGTCTGAAGCTCACCCAGAAAAACATAAAGGCCAGCGAGGTGGTGGACAAATGAGCCGAACGTCGTCGGGGGGTCCGATGGCTAGCGGTGGTGAAGGCCAGACCCAGCGTTCCTCGAAAGGCAGGGCGTCGTCGGGTGGGCCTAGCTCGCACGAAGGTGTGATTCTTGAACCTATATTAATTGATATCCCGTGTTGAACAATTAATTTAGTTAAACGCCCATCTAAAGGCCGACGAACACGCTCTAGTCAGCACGTCCCTACCTCCGGCTCTGTTCCTCGCGGTGGGATCTACACCGATGTGTCGAGCGGTGGATATTACGCTTCGTTCTCGTCCAAGAAAAACCGTGAGCAAATGCCGTCGACCGAGACTCCGTCGGGTTCTTCGGTTGGTGTTGGTTCTTTGCCTGGAGGACGTGGTGAACGAGGCGTTGCTCTTCTTCCTGAAGAACGACTCCACGATGCGGGTCAGTCTATGTGATCCAGATTTTAATGGACTAATGCTTATCATATTGCCCTGATGTTCACAGACGAAATATTGATGTCGCATCTTCCGCCTCGTCAGGATCAACTCCCCACGACTGAACACCCGTCCAATTCCAAGGTCGGCGTCGGGTCTCTTCCAGGCCTCAACACCGAATTCGGAGTGGCTATCCTCCCCGACGAACGAGGTCAAGTCTTAAGCCAATACAAATACCTCGATTCGCTGGCCGCTGAAGGCAAAGGGAGGGAAGGAGTCTCAGAATCCCCCGATGTTTATGGGGGTATCTACACCGACTTGTCGAGCGCAGGATGGTACTACGTCCCTCCCCATTATCAGCAGCAAGCGTCCAAAAACCGTGGGAAGAGGGGCGCTGGCCGATCGATGAGGCGTACCAAGAGCGGACGCCAGGTTCCCGTCAGCAGTGACGAGAAGGAATCTGAAGGAGGGATAGGGTCGTTTTTCGGGGACGGCATCAAGGGCGCCATGAAGGGCATCCAGGAAAAGGTGACCGGCTTTGTCTATGGCGCTGAGGAGACAACGGTGTATGCGGCGCATGAGATTGAGAATCAAGCGGCCCGAGTTTTCCATGGAGTTGAAGACAAGGTGCTGGGCGATCATCGTGCGGAGGATGTGGCGGGTGAGATGTATCGAGGTGCGGAGGGGAAGGCGAGTGGCTTGTATCGGGATGGTCAAGGAAAGGCAGGCGATCTTCGTCATGAAGCTGGGGAGAAATTCCCGGAGCGACATGACATTCAGCATGGTATGGCTCGTAAGTTGCTACTGCCGTTTCTTGATAGCCAAGACTTAATGTCGCCTTAGACTCTCGTTCTATTTCAGACTCTGGCCGCCACCAAGATGGTCATCCTCATCTCCATGGGAATCATGAAGCTGACACATGGCAAAACGTTTCAAAGCCACACGTCTCTGATATGGGGGATCGCCAACATAGTCAAGAGGACAGGAGGGCGGAACACCATGATCGCGCAGACTCGCCCTTGACCATTTTCAACGCCGATCGTAAAATGCGAATGGCTGAAGAGAATCAACACGAAGAGGAAGATCGTCGAAAGATCGAAGAACGTGAGCGACAGGAAGAGGTCGTCAGGAGGAAGGAGGAGGCCGACAGATCGGCGAAGGCGGCTCGAGATAATTCTACTGACGACGCCGAGACGAAGGAGCTGGAGGAGAAGAGAGCTAAGAGGGTGAGTGACATGACGGAGAGTGTGAACGAAGTCGTAAAAGGGTTGGAGGAGACGGCTTCTGGTGTCTATAGTGGCGTTGAGCAGACAATCTCGGGCATTTTCCGTACGTTCTGCTTTGCGAATCGTCTAATTGAATCTCGGCTAATAAGGCGTGCAGACCGTGGTCAACACGGTGGGGGTGGTCAAGCCGGCAAGCAAGGTCCCGCCCGTTCTTCCAATCAGAGCCTAGGCCAGTATCGAATCATCTCAGAACCGATCGACTCCTCCGGGTCTCCCTATTCGACCAGTCTGAGCGGTTTTACCTCCCATCCCACTAGGAGCGCTCCTCAATCCCAGACGGTGGAGAAGCAGCTGAAGGGGATGGACAAGGGGAAAGGGACGACCGGCGCCGTGAAGAGCGATACGACGAAAGGTTCTGACAAGTCCGCTGGCATGCCCGAGGGCATTGGATGCACTCAGTCAGGACTTGGTGCGACCCTCTGTTCATGATCATCTCTAAATTTGCATTCATACCCGTCATAGCTCCCTTCGCGCCAGCTTTCACTCCACGCCGCCAGCTGAGTGAGCAAGGTGTTACCAAAGAGAAACAACCGCCCGAGTCGAAGCCCGAACTAAGTACTAACATTCCTCGACCAAGCGATACTTTTGGTTCCTTGGCTAATATTGATAGTGACTTGGACGAGGGTCCATCACTCGAGTATAAGAAAATCGAAGAACGCCTCGATGCTGCTAAAGCTAAGGAAGAACGAGCCGGTGTTCATTTTGGGCCGGTCCACAGTGGCATGATTGAACATAGGACTTCGCCTACGGAACCAATCGTGGCTACCCAGACTTCGGTTCCCGCGAATTTGTACTCGGAATATCTCAAGCTTCCTGACCCCACCGCTAGCGACATCAGTGAGAGTTCCAGCAGCATGTCCGATTCACGTATCCTCACAGACGCGAATGGCGATCCAGTCTATCATCGGGGTGAGCAAGTTCCCAGTATTGATTGTAGCGTTCGTCGTGGCCGGGATCCCGAACGAGCGGTGAAGGGCCTTGGAGGGGTAGAATTTAGTACGGTAGGAACAGGTGGAATGTTGCTTGGCTATCCTACTCCGGCGGGCATGAGCAAGCTGATGTACGATCGCATGCGAGACGATCACTTGAGGTCCATGGAAGGTAAGGATTGGTTAATGTCGGTTCTATGCTCGTCAATCTGACTCCCTGTTATAGCAGGCCTAGCTCCTTCAGGTGTTTCTCAGTCCCGACCGGCGACTAGCAAAATGGATCCTAGTTTCTCCACAGAAGCTGTCCGTGGTTCTCCGATTTTGAGCACCGCGAAGACTGGACCTTTAACTGATGATAAGACCGCCCTTCATGCAGCCCAGGGTAGTTCACCTTCGACCTTTTCCGTCAGTGATTTGGGAAATGCGGTTCCTGTAGCTCAGGTATGTGCCAGATCTTTCCGACCTATTGAAGTAGTATCTGACACATCTTGAGCAGCAATCGAAGCGTCACAACTAAAATACGAATTAGCTGCTAGCACCTCTTGTAAGATGTATTTGTATCTCAATTTCTTTTTTATAGTCCAATCCCCTGTATCATTAGCGATTTAATTGACTGTTGACTGCCCTTCTCCCCTGTTCTTTCTCTTCCGTAAATCGAGATTCAGGCGACTGGTAGTCCAAGTTAAATGTCATTCTCATAAAACATGGTTGGGTGAATGTGGATCGTAAAGCAATACAACAGAGAGAACAGTACCCAATTAAATAGTGATGATATAGCAAGCGGATAGAAAGATAGCAGCATTAAAAGATATCAGGGAGCACTCGCATCGATTCCAGCTTTGGCTCTGGCCGCAGCCTCAAGTTCTGTGAATGTGCCACTCTTCAGGCACATATGTCTGAACGTCCCGTTCTCTTTTTGAATGAGGTTATAGGGTGTGTCGAATTCAACGATCTTCCAAGTGCGGGTGAGTGACAAGATTTCTTGAAGAATAGACGTATTGACGACTTACCTGACCCTTATCCAGAACGATCAGTCTATCGTAGTCAATCACCGTACGAAGACGGTGGGCAACAGTGAGCAGCAATGACCCT
This sequence comes from Coprinopsis strossmayeri, assembly GCA_900156845.1. Classification (NCBI taxonomy): domain Eukaryota; kingdom Fungi; phylum Basidiomycota; class Agaricomycetes; order Agaricales; family Psathyrellaceae; genus Coprinopsis; species Coprinopsis strossmayeri. The sequence goes on along the minus strand of FTPT01000013.1, from coordinate 176,396 downwards.
CCAAACTCTTCCCGGATTGTAGTTTGAATCTTAGCATCGGTCGCGAAATCAATGCTACTGGTGGCTTCGTCCAAAACGATGATGGAGCTCTTCCGAAGCAACGCTCTGGCCATCGCGATGAGCTGTCTTTGCCCTTGAGAAAAGTTGGTCCCGCCAGCTGAAACTTTGGTTTCCAGATTAATTTTCGCCTTGGGATCAACGTCGGTAACTGATGTAGCAAGCGACAACACAGTTTGCGTCTCATTCTGCGCATCTGCGTGAAGGTCGAGATTCACGATCGAGGGTGCTCGAGAAGATGCAGCAGATTGTTCTCGAGACGTTCTCCTTGAAGCCAGAGTGCTGTCGGTTATCATGTGGACTCGACGGAGAACATCCAAACACTCCGCATCCGTATGCTCGCCTAGGTTGCAAGTTGAGCAATGGATGACAAATGGTTGAAGCTGGCCTACCGAAAGGATCAAGATTTTCACGTAAAGTACCCGAGAAAAGAGTAGCGTCCTGGAATGTATTAGCAAAGTTCACATTGGAAACCGTAAGAAGTCTACCTGGGGAATAAATGTCTGGGATGGATTTAGATACCTAGAAAGAACTCGAATGGTGACTGGATTACGTACCAGTCGTGAACGCAAGTCATGTATACCGATAGTAGAAATGTCGATTCCGTCAATAATGATCCTTCCTTCAACAGGATCAACCTAGCAAGATGGTTAGTTGATTTCATCTAAACATCACCAACTACGTACGAAACGCAGAATGCTCATGGCCAGAGTGGATTTACCACTACCGGTCCTTCCTAGAAGCCCAATGCGTTCCCCACCCTTCAACGAGAACGAAACGCCTTGGAGTACGGCAGGAAGGTCGGGGGCGTATTTGACGACAAGATTTTCTACCGCGATCAGCGAGTCGTTATTGGCTCCTGAAGGCCAGTAGGCTGGTACCCGATTAGATTCGATAACGGTAGGAGGCTCTTGAGGGAGGTCAAGGCTAAAAACATGTCAGACGTGGACTCAAGAGTCACGAGATATCCCACGCACTATTCCACAACACGTTCGACAGAACTGTAGGGGTGAGAAGATTAGATGGGGTAGGGAATCTCCGACGAAAGCTAACATACTTCAAATCCAATTCCAAAGCTGGTAATAGGGGTTAAAGTTGGTAAACAACTAGACAGCTTATGATGACTTACCTGTCCAGAACCGGCATGCCCAGTATACTGTCGTACTTGATCAGATTTCTGTTCTTGGTTTAACATTTCATTCTTACCTGATGACGTGAAAGTCATAGCGCTGGTAATGCAAAGACCGGCGAGACCAGCACCCTTCGACAAAGTAGAAATGGCGAACAAGCTGGTCACCAATACGGCTAGGGCTCCAAGAGCATCAAAGTTCAGGAGCAACCATCGATTGGTCATCCAAAATGTATACCACATCTTGTAGAACAGAACTGAGCTTCAAGTAACAAAGCAAGATTAAATATGCGAATACCCACCTTGGTCGTGGTATCGATCTTCTGGTGAAGATTGTTGAGGAACCTTCGTTCAGCAGAGAACGCTCGAACAGTGACAATGCCTTCCAACAACTCTCCAAAATCGGAGAAAATAGGAGAGCGAGTATTTGACTCCATGCGCCTTAGATCTCGGCCAGTGTTGAGGTACCCAATTGCCAATTCCCGATATGCCAGACCAATGAAGGCAGCCGGAATCAAGAAGTAAGGGAATACCACACTGAAAACAGGATTAGAGAAAGAAAGGATGTTTGGATAGGCGTGCATACGCAATGATGACAATGGCGGCGAAGAAGCTTGCCAAAGAGGAGTTAACCGCCTGGAGGGAGCCCGCAAGCGACGAATCAATCGTCTCAATGTCCTACAGAAGATATGCATGAGTGTCGATCCTAGATTCTGGAGAGGGACCCAAACCTTGCCGAATCGATTGAGCATGCGCCCTGGAGAGATGATTACGTCATCTAGTGGCAGTGCTAAATATAACCAAGCGGCATACCTTGGGGGGTCGTGTCGTGGAACCTGAAGGTCGCTCTCACCACCGTGACAAGTAATTTCCTATAGAAAAGGTTAGTAGGCCAGAAAGAAAGACGGTCATGTGATAAGACTCACTGGAAGAGGACTCGAGAAGCACGAAGAGCAGCAGTGTACTGCGCAGTAACTGAGAGCACATTCGCAAGCCCAATGGCTAATCCAATTCCGGCATATACACCAACATAGAACAGAGGATTCTTCGACGCGTCTGGCCAATCAATACCAAAAGCCCCCTTGGTAGTAGCAACAGTGATTTCTCCCTTTCCGCGAATCGGTGATGCATTCACGTTGGCGAGAGATTGGAAGATAGTGTCCAAGTGATGATGGTGAGCAAAGTACCCATCCACAGGGGCTTCATGTTCAGAGAACGAAGCGAAGGATCTGAAGGAGAGGAATGTCGGGGGTGGGGAACTGATGTCGCCTTTCGGATAAGCCTCTCCCCATACCTAGTAGTAGTTGGACGAACTCGTTAGCAAACAGGCACCAAGGTTCTAGTAAGCATTCGTACCGTAATCCAGAGCTTCTCACCAGCTCCCAAGATCTGGACCACAACCACCATGAACGCCAGGAATCCCCAAATCCAGTAAGACCTAGCGTCCATTAATTCCGATATTCAGAAGCATAGAGAAAGAGTGAACGTACGAAGCTTTCAAGTAACTCTTATAAATGGTCCACTTGACGCCACCAGTCTCTCGATGTTCGTCCTTGATCAGTTTCTTCGGTTTCTTCCCTTCGGTTTGTGCTGTGGCAGTTGAAGCATCCTTCATTCCATGGCCATTACTATCCGCATCATCTTTCTGCTCTTCATGTAACGCATCTTCTTTGTGCGCGTCCGCAGCAGCATCATGGGTAAATTCGTCAATTAAACCGCGGATCATAAGGTCTTGAACTGTTCCCTGAGTGTCGATTCGTCCATCTAGCATGCGGATCAGGTAATGGGCTCCTGGGAGGACAAGCTCGACATGATGGGTAACTAGAACCTACACGGATAACATTCAGTCTCGACCCGACGTGAAACAATGGTGAAAGATGTTTACCACAGTACGATTTGCCAAAAGGGGTCCTCGAAGCAGTTTCTCGTACAGGACTCGCGAAGTATGACTGTCCTACCACGAGTATAAGTGGGGAACGTTACACGAGGATGTGAAGGTACTCACGACTGCGCTCAAAGGATCATCCAAAAGAACGTATTTGGTCCTTGCATAAACCGCTCGCGCCAGAGCGACTCTGGAAGGATAGTATATTATCATTTCAGACCTCAACATGACATGACATAAGACGCTTACCTGGCTTTCTGGCCTCCGCTCAAACTGACACCCCTTGCACCGATCTCAGTTTGATCACCGTCCTCCAGGACATTCAGATCCATTCTCAAAGCACATGCGTCAATAACTTGTTGATATCTCTCCTCGTCCAAGGGCTGTCCAAACAAGACGTTTTCTTTGATCGACTGATGCCTCAACCATGGAGTTTGGGCAGCATATGAGATCGAATGGGTGTGCCCATTCTCATCTACTTTGGACGTATCTTTATGCATGATAATGCGTCCCGTTACCAGAGTCATCTCGCCAAGAACAGCCATCTAAAAATGCTGAGTTGAATATGGCAATAACGATACCTTACGAGATGACGTACCAGGAGAGCAGTCTTCCCAGAAGCAGTGGGGCCAGTGATAACTGTCAACTTTCCTTCGGGGAAACGGACATTGATGTCTCTCAGTTCAAATCTTGTGGGTTCTCCCGAATCGATGCTAAAGAGTAATCCGTCGTCAAGAACTATCTGTGCTTCCAAATCGTCATCCGGCGTCGAAGTGCCAGTGCCATTGCCGTTAGGACTGTCCGGGGATGCAGGTTCTGATTCCGCTTGAGGACTAGGAGCGTTGCTTTTATCTCTACTTTCATCCTTAGGAACTTCATTCCACTTCAGATAAGCATTCTCCAGTCCTAAACCACCGGTTTCCTCGTCCTGGTCTGCCGACAATCGGGAAAATGGACCAGATACCGTTGTTCCCTTCTTCAGTGAGGAGACTTGTTCATCAACCTCGTCTTCATCGAGGTAAACTGAAATTCGCTTGAGCGCAACTCCGGTCTGCCAAAAGGAGATCAGCTGCTTCAAATAAATGTATAAATTTATATGCTATACCTGGAGAATCTGAACGATCCAAGAAGGGATGACGTTCAAAGGGGTCCTGCAAGAAGATTAAGCTTGGTGCAGATTTCATTGACTTAAGAGACTAACCGAATCATATTGAACAAGGCGATGCTCTGGAAGATAATTAGATCCAGAATACTGCCAAGATATGATCACCACTTACAGTGAAAGCAATGCTGACCGTCAACTCGTTTCCTCTCAAGACGTAGGCGGTGAAGGAAATGATAGAGACAAGGATAGGGGCAAGTGTCCACAACAGATAGAACATGACCGAGTTGACGCGGGCTGTGAAGGACTTGAGTAAGAGTGGGCGGTAACCGAAAAACGACATAGTCTGACCTTTGACCATCCATTCAAGCTCTTTCTCTCGTGCGTCAAGGGCGCGCTCTATCCACCGGTCTTCCCAAGCAAAGAATTTGATGAACTTGACCTGTGCACGGGATGGATATCTCAGCCCACAGCGGACAGGGAAAGGAAATGGATACAAACAGCTCCGATCAACTCGTTCAAGACTCCCATCCTCTTATCCCGGGCACTTAGCACACCTTTCTGGATACGAATGCTTCGTCGAGAAACATAACTATTCAAGGGCCATCCCAAGATGAGGACCAGGAAACCGGCGAATGCACTCATTCCCAGCAGTCTACAAAAAGATTTGGTTTTAAGATGAACACTGACTTGGCAGAATGAACGGTACACACTGATAAAGGAGAATGCTGGCAATGATGATCTCGAGGGGTGCTAGTACGAAGGTCAACACAACAGAAATATAGCATTTACTGAAGAGAGAACACACCTCCGTATAGAAAGTAGAGAGCAGAGACCGTTTGCGAGATCCTGTTAGCATCCCCAGCCATCAAATTGACAATCTTGCCAACATCAGCTCCAGCCTTAGGATCGTCCGCTTTCGCAGCTCGTTCCTTCTCTTCCTTCTTCTCCTTCTTCCTCTCTGCTTTGGACTTCTTCTTGGCGGCTTTCTTGTCTTTCTTCGTCTTTGAATCCTCTTGATCCTTATCTCCTTGCTCTGCCGGCTGCTGCTGGACGATCCCAGCATAGTCCTTTCTCTTCAAGGCTTTGTCGTAGATGGCAGCCATGAGTTCGGATCGCATGCGTGTTGCGGCTCTACGACCGTACCATAGATGTAGCACATCGGCTTCAGATTTGCAGAGAGTAAAAAGGAAAGCTAGTACGGCGTATATGTATGCTGAACTTTGAGAGCTGGACAATTCAAGCCCGATGAGTGAGCTTAGGATAGGAATTTGGGTGGCAGAGGTTTGGTAGTCGGTGTTTTTTACGGTTCCACGTTCGCCGATAGCGTCTAGAATGAGTCTGTGCGTTGCACATGAGCAATATGGACCGTCCATGTCGTAGGGAACACATACTTGAGGAAGACAGGAGACGAGTATTGGAAGAGGACGCTGACAAAGGTCAGGATGAAGTCTAAGCTAAAAGGAGGGTAAGCTTGCAAGAAAGTGAAATGAGGCATACAAAACATACAGTAGATCTAGAGAGTTTGCGACCCATAAACGACGTAGGAGGGACGGTTTACTAAACAGAGCAGCTTAATACCAAATTTAAGCAGACAGAGAGGCGTTCCTACTTAATTTCGCTGAATTTCGTGAATACGGGTTTGCTCCGCATAGAAGCACTGAGGTTCCAGACGTCGTTCTCGTTTAGAGTATTGTACCTGCCAAGTTGAACCAGGGGATACACCCAACTGAATGTTATCCATCCGAAGAGTGACGTATAATCTTCTGGGGAAACTGTCTTGCCCTATAAGGTGTCAATGAGAGGCCAATGGCTACGACCAATAAAAACGCACGATTTCTTCCACCTTGACCCTTTCACTTGGTTCGTTCAAAGGCATTGAAAGCATAACGGATAGTGCAATGAGGACGGAGATCACGTTGAGCCATGCACCAGCCCAGTCTAGATTGCTCCAATGATTCTTCAACGGCGTCCCGATCCCTCGTTCCCACAAGGCTCCCCCTAGTCTGAGCACCGCGGCGCATAGCAGTGCTAGATACACTGTGAAAACGTCATACAGAGGCGTCGCCCTGCGATGGAATATAGGCCTGAAGGCTGTATACAACCATGTCACTGCAGTGAGCAACGGGAATCCACCATTCAACAGGTAGTCGGCTGGTGGGCCGGAATAGAAGTGATACGAAGCAAGGCCTAACCAGACCAAAGCCTGCAACAGCCCAACGGAAATGCATACGATCGCCCTCCAAAATGGCGTTCCCCCTGTTCCCGATGTCGCGCTAGCGGTCGTCCGAGACGATTGACTCTCGTCTCCATCGATTGCTTCTGCTTCTTCCAATGTGATGAGTGGTCGAAACGGTTCCTTCAGGCTTTGGGGTACTACCAGACCTAGACGCCGCGTAAAGCCCAAGGCTGAGCTACTCAGATAGAAGCATAAGAGAACGACGATGAGGGCGGGCCCGAGAGCGGACCATGCAGCGCGAATACAGGCATTCGTCAAGTCGAAAGAGGTCTGTGCGTGAGGGCACCACGAAAGTCGGTGGCCACCGCCATCGTTGGTCATAGCCAAAGGTAAGTTTTATCGTCGCGCGATGTCGACGCCGCGTCTGCCTACTGGTCGTCCGAGTCCGAGGTTGTCGGTGGTTTTCGTCGCTGGCGGGATCAGTCGCCAATCACCGGAATGATATTTGCTGGATAAGCAAGCGCAAATAACGAAGGCCAGGCCGGCGGCCATGATGAGGTGCCCGCCCGCCATCTTCGCTGATACCCGTTTCAGTCATAACCGGTTTTGACCCGTTAAACTGCGGACCGCCTTTTTCCGACATTATTTTATTTTTAGTGACCTTTGGACGTTGGAATCTTAAGTTCAACTCAATCCTACTCAGTTCTACTCTACTTAATCTTACCTCGACTTTCTTTTAAATCGAATATCTAATTCCCCTTCTCATAAACTCGTGGGAAAATGAACTTGTGACGTGAAGTCGAGCCCCGCACAACTCAGTTTCCCTTAAACTGGTTTTGGGCAGTCAACCAAGGACCAGGCCTTTGGTTCATTCTTTTGGGTACGTCTCATAGAACTTCAACACACCGTGATTCCCCAACCTGACCATTGTGACCATCGAAGAGTTGGACGCTTCCGATGCTGCGTCCCATCAACGTGACCGAGCTTCGAGATCGCCTAATAGATGGCATCTGCCAGTGGAAAGGAACCATTTGAATCATTTGAATGCTTCTTTCCCATGTCCGACACCTAACGTTAGGTCTATATTAATTCTTGACAGGGTATGATGACAAAGAGAGTTCTGCGTGAGCTTTGGTTTGCGTAGCCATTCTGCCTCATGTGGGGTTACTGGGGTAGGATGGCAGGAACCATTTAGCGCCTCTTGCTCTTCCGTCCTCCCCAGTCGAAGGTCCCTACCCCTGCTCATGGAAGTTGCTGCGGCCTGCATCGCTTTCATCGATTTCACGTTGAAGCTCACTTTGGCTATTGGGGAATACCAGAAGAGTGTCAGGAACTATCCTAGGGCGCTCGATGACCTCCATGCAGAGCTTGGACTCGTTCAGAAGAACTTGGAGAACCTGGTGCAGTTGGTTGAACGACAGCCGGAAGCTACCTATGCGCACCTAGCAAATCCGAACGGCCCTCTGCAACGTTGTCAGGAAGAGCTCTCGGAGCTGTTGAAGGATTTACAGAAGCACTCACCGCCGAAGCAAGGGAAAGGGCGGTGGAAGTTTTGGTACCATGTACGAAGGCTATTGTGGCCTTTGACTGAGAGGGAATTTCAGAACTACCTCGGTGTGGTTCAACGGTACTCGAATCAATTCAATCTCGCGGTGAACATTGATACAAAGTGCGTTCGACTCCGTTTATTGAAAATCAAATTTAAACTGATAAATTGTGGATATAGTGAGGGCGTCGCAAAGCTTCAAGAGGCAGAGCGGAGCAACAAGTATTCAAAAGTGCTTCGCTGGTTGTCGACCATCGAGTTCTACAAGAGGCATGAAATACTGCGGGAACAGCGGCAGCACAATACCGGAACCTGGATGTTGAATAATCTGCAGTACAGGATGTGGGTCAGCGACAAGTCTCGCGGCTCGGTTTTGTGGTTGAACGGAATACGTGAGATGCCTTTCTCTCGCTCGTATCTATCTCGTTACTGAACTTTCGTCGATAGATGGATGTGGAAAGTCGGTCTTGATGTAAGTATTGATTTTCTCGTTGTAAGGATAGTTTGGGTTCCCCTCGCTCACGGTGCTGTAGTTCAATGATCGTCGGGGATGCAATCCTCGCAGACAAGGCAAAGAAAGGGAATGTTGGAAGTGCTTTTCTGTATTGCCACTTCGATGAACCTGAAACGACGAATGGATCTGCCATCCTCCGATCCATTTTGGTCCAACTACTATCCCAGCAGATGGACAAGGCGGAAGATATGTTGAAGGAGTTCGAGAGAAGGATGAACCTAGGACAGGGCGTGCCCTCCGACTTGGACGACTTGATGGGCAAGATCATGCAAGCTACCAATTTCTACGACAAAGTGACTATCATTATCGACGCGCTCGACGAATGCGATATTCAGGTCAGGGAGAAGTTGATTTCGAGGCTGGTTAAGCTTCCGGTAGACTCGAATGGGCGGGTGAAGCTTCTCCTGTCCAGTAGACAAGAGCTGGACATCCAAGAGCTCCTGCTTTCCGAGCCGGAACAGAGATACCAAAATACAGTCGACACTATCAACCTCAACGACGAACACCGGAACCTCAATCAAGACTTGTATTCATACGTCAATGGGTGTTTCCAGACACAGAGAAGGTTAAAAAAGATCCAGGGTCCGTTGCGAACAGAAATTGTTACCGTTCTTCTGCAGAGGGCGACATTGTAAGTGTAAGGCTCGTTATATCCGTTTGACGGTGTCCTGACTCATACCCATTCGATAGCTTCCAATTAGTTCGGTCCCAGCTTGATCAAATTCAACGGTGTCGCTCAGAGGAATCTATCCGAGCAGTGCTTGCAGACCTTCCAACAGATTTGAACACCATCTACGCGAGGATCCTGAAGCAGATAGAACGTCAGGAAGACGTGAATCTTGCCATCCATACGTTCTTATGGCTTGCTACGGCGAAGCGGGTGCTTAGTCTCGGAGAAGTAGTAGAATCTCTCTCGGTTACTCCGACCTCGACAAAGCTGCCAACGAAGCTGCCCATTCTGAGGGAGACTGAACTCATAGAGATCTGTGGAAGCTTGGTCACACATGACGAAAGGACTGGCCGCTTTTCGTTGTCGCATTTCTCCGTCAAGGTGGGCCATATTTATGAAATAATATACTGTGTACTAATCACGATTCGTAAGGAATTTTTGACTTCGGATTGGATTAGCCAGAGTGCAGACGTCTCTCACTTCTACATCAGAAAATCATTGGCGGAGGAAAGATTGGCCGTGGCGACGCTGACCTATCTTGCGTACCAAGACTTCGAACGCGAACTGCCTCACCCCATGCCCCGTACTCGCCGCGACGCCAAGCTGTTGGAGTATTCGGCTGGGTATTGGACAGAACATGCGAAAGCCCTCAGTCTGACACTGGCACGTGGAGATCGAGGGGGTGGCCAGCTTATTTTCTTGGATGACGATGACGTAACCACGGACCAGGTTTACAGCTTGACAGAACAGCTGCTCCTGCACGCCGACTATAAAGGAAACTATCGCACCTTTCTTCAAGTCCGACTGCACGCAGAGCCACTCGAACAGTCGCAGAACATGACCCACGTTATCAAGGCATACGACCCCAACCTCCGTCCTCTTTATTACCCCGTCCTCTGTGGATTGACGACGGCGGTCGAACGGTTTATCGCTCTCCATCCAGATTGGCTAGATGAACCCATCGGGAGCTACGGCACCCCGCTTATTATCGCAGTTGGACAGAACGATACCGCGATGATAGAGTGTCTGCTGCGTTTGGGCGCGGATCGCGACAAGGCTTGCAGTACTCAGCTCTGGAACGAGATTCGGCCACTTTATTACGCTGTTTATCTGAGCAATTTTGAAGCGACGCGTTTATTGATTCGGGAAGGGGCGGATATCAATCTTGGGGCGAGGTATATCGATAATCACTCAAAGTTTAGTTCCCCGCTTCTTCATTCTCCGGCCTATTGGGGGAATGCCAAGATGATGGAGACGTTGATCGATGCGGGTGCTCAGGTCTGCGGTGGGGAGGATAAGGGCATAAGGGCGTTGCAGTGGGCGGTGCATAGTGGGTCGTTGGACACGGTGAAAGTTGTGGTGGAGAGTGGATGTGATTTGAGATTGAAGGGACCGTCAGGAAAGACTGCTCTTCAGCAGGCACTGGAGCTCCGGAACGACGATATCATCCAGTATATCTTGTCGAAGATTCAGCAAAGACCAGCCGCGGGAACATTGGACAACGTCTCGGCTGAGGAGTTGGGGTGGGCGCAGGGCAAGCCGTGGTATTCCCGGCTCATTCAGCTCCTCCAGCACTCGCTCGTTCGAACAAAGTCTGTCTCGTCCAGTCCCTCCGACGTGTGGCAGGTTTATTCTATCCTTACACGGTCCCTTGGTTTGCCTCGCGGGGTTGCCCTTGTCATTATGGATCATGGCGAACATTGGGTCAAAACGAGTGTTCGACGCGAAGAGAAGGTGGTTGTGATTCAAAACACGCAGGACCGAGCGTATATCTCTTTGACTGTGTTGGGTGTTGTACGTCGGATTTTGTTCCGGACGATTTCGCATGACCAAGGTGCATAGCCCTTTCTTTTTTTTAAGATGCCCTTGTTTCAATTCCTAAAAACTCTCCATTGGTTTAGGTTTCAGCGGCGAACCAGAGAACCACGGCAAGTACTCAGGCTCGCACACCTGGTTTGAAGCCGGTGTCGTACACCAAGGTGTCAGGCAATCTGTCGATGAGCAAAGACGGACGCGGCTGTTAGTGCAGCGCAATGTGTGTGCTGACCGTGAATGGCGCACACATCTGAATGATTGGGTGCATACGGCGCCTGCCCCGGAGATGAAGGAGTGGTTTGCCAGGATTAGACCTACTGATGTTGTTGGGCTGTACCCTCGAGCGCAGTTCTCAAGCTGGGAAAATCATGTGAAGGAGGCGAGTATGGAGATGTGGTGTGCGCTTCGGTGATGGATAGACTTGGGACAACTGAAGGATTACGAACTGGGCGCGGTATATTCTTCGTCCACAATGTTATTGTACGTCTTACTGCTTAAATGAACTGTCTGTCGATGGGGAATGGTGGAATGGTGCCTCTAAAGGGCCAGGCCTCTTCTCTCCTTGAACTGTACATCGTATATATTGCTCCACTACTTACTTGTCTTGCTCTCTGCCTCCCGAGAGGTCAGTTATATCAAGATGAGTTGAGGGAACAAGGTAGTGTAGCAGTCGTTCGATTACCGCAACAATTTCCAAAAGTACAACAGATTCAGATATATATGATTCCAGAAGGCACAAGAGAGCCACGACGAGGGCGGGCCCGAGAGCGGCCCAGGCAGCGCGGATGCAAGCATTCGTCAAGTCAAAAGGGGTCTGTGAGTGGGGACCACGACAATCGGTGGCCTCCGAGTCCGCCACCGCTGTCCGGGTCCGAGGTCGGGATCAGTCGCAATTCACGTGCACAGGCACGATATTTGTCACACAAGCAAGCACAAATACTGATGGCCAAGGCCGGCGGCCATGATGAGCACCCGCCCGCCATCATCATCATTGACCCGAGCTTTTGACGATGTTGCCGTACGACGACCAAGAAAACGAAGAGTATACCAGCGAGGAAGAAGACGAGGAAGTCTCCAGTGAAGAATTCAGCGAAGATGAGGTGGATGAAACTGGTGTAGAAAACGAAATAGACGGCGACTTCGAGTACGCTCCTTGCTGTATAGCTTTGGTGCTGCTAATTATCAAATGAATAAATTGAACAGCCGGCTTATACAGGGAATACGCTCTAAAGACGGTGGCGGAGGATCGCTGGCCAAAGACTGGGATATAAATTTTGTCGCTGAGAAGGAGGCCGAGTTCAAGGATGACCTGCGTGAAGCTTCCGGAGTCGGTAGAAAACGCAGAAAGGTATATTCATCGACATCGTCCCCAACGTCGAAGTCTGATATTCATGCTGCAGAAAGGACGCTCGGCGGGTCCAATACTTTCTCAGCAAGTGAAAGCCCTGATTGGTGATGGGAACCAGGCATACATCGACAACAATATTCCTGAAGCTATCCGTTTAATGAATGAAGTCATTCGTATTGAGCCGAGGGCTGCATCTGCGTGGTCAGTGCTCGCCCAATGTTACGATGATATTGGCGAACCGCAGACAGCCCTCAAGCTACGCGTTATGGCGGCCCACCTACGACACGACGCGGACGAATGGGATCGGCTTGCACGACAGTCCAGAGACCTTGGACACAACCAACAGGCGCTTTACTGCTATCGCAAGGTCAACAGCCTCGACCCCGAGAACCTGGACGCCTACTGGGACAGAGCAGCTCTCGCCAAGGACATTGGGGACCTTCGAACAGCCAAGCACGCCTTTCAAGCCATTCTCAAACGTTTTCCCAACGATCTAACCGTTCTTCGAGAGTTGCACCCGATTCTTGTCGAATTGAACGACCTCCCACTATGCGCAGAACTCTTGCAGAAAGCATTCGACCATCATCAGAAAGGAAAGCACACAGGAACTTCAGCAACTTTTTCCAGCCTCGATGTCCTACTTCTTGCCGACCTTTACAACGCTCTAGGTGAACATGAGCGTGCGGTTGATATCATCAGGAAGGGGGTTCGATGGCTTCAAGGCCGGGGGGACCAACGATACTGGGATCTATGCGAAGATGACAGAGAATACGACCCCCCAAACGTACTTCCGCGAGAAGGCGGCGGACCCGTTGAGCCTGGCTATTTTGAACTTGATACCAATGCAAGGCATCGACTGACAGTAGCGAGGATTAAGATAGGCGATATCGAAGAGGGAAAGGTAAATACTCCTGTCATCCTTGTCTTCGACTGCTAAATGCCTCTCAGCGCCACGCTAACATCATATTGATGGAAGACGTTCTTGATTATGCGGTTCTTTTCTCAGAAATTGCAGATGCCTACTTTGAACGCGAGCTGTGGGCTGAGGCGAAACCTATCTATGAGTTGCTTGGTGGTGATCCAGCTGTATGTGTTCATCCCAGCCTGCAGCGTACCCTTGCATTTACTGACATGAGTTCAGACCAGTAGTATCTACGTCCTGCTGCAAACAGCAGCTTGTATGCGCAATCTCGAACAACTGAAGGAGGCAGCCGAGGTCTACGAACATAGTATGTTCATCGATGATCATGCATTCCTGAGACCGAACTAAATCTGTACGTCAGTCCGACTGGCCGACCCCACGCACAACGATGCCAAGATGAAACTAGCCGAGATTTATGAAATACTTGGGGAGACGCGAAGGGCTTTAGATCTTGTATATGAAGGTAATTCACTCTTCTCATGTTTCACCATGAGGCCGCTGACGAATGTCTGGTTGTAGTCATTGATTCCCGTAAGAAACGCAAAGGCGGCAATAACTCCCAAGGTTCCGCGGAGCCCGGCAGTATGCAAGCTGGCGCAGGAAGCACGTCCTTATTTGCAGAAGAGAAGATTATCGCAAAATCCAAAGCGGCGGCTTCTCGCGCACAGAATCGACTTACCCATGCACAGCTACGTGAGCTGGAGTCGGAGAAGGAACGAGAAGTAGTGAAGGGATTCAAACGCCTTAAAGAACTATGGTCCGGTCTACTCGAAGACGACGCTAGTGAGGGTGGTCGTGAATGGATGCTTGAAGCTGAGAAGTTGGTCGACATGTTCCGGGAAACAAGAAATTTGTTCTTGACAAGTCGGGTTAGTATTATCGCTTTGCACTTCGGCATGATTTCAGGGTTTATAAAATGCAGGCCAATCCATTCCGGGGGATGTTCCCGAGAAGTCGGCGGCGCAAGCAACAAACGGAAACCGAAGCTGATGAGGATAGGATGGCGTCGCGCTTGCAACTTGATCTGGGTATGTTGCATACCCTGGGACCTAATTTGAATTTATTATTGACGAACCTCTGCCAGAACGAGATACCTTGGCACGAAGTAAATCAAAGCAGGTTGACAAGTCAGGGAGTGTTTTTGTCTTCCGTGGTGTTTCGTTCGATGATTGGCTACGTATGATATTCCAGGTTGGTTCTCTTCCTTTGTAGAATTCTTGCACTAGAATATAACGCACCAACTTTAGTACTGCTTTGTCATGACAACACGCGGTCAGTTTGACATTGCAGACGAGATACTGCGGCACATTCTCGTGTCTAATGCGTACCAAGCCCAGGAGAGGCAAGATTCTATTCGTGTAGCGCTCATCAGTATGCATTCGCTATGAACCGTGCTTGACTCGTTTTTGACCAACCCCCCTACTACAGCGTGCGCGATCTCCGTTCATAATTATACCACTGTCGTCGACCAATGTCGGAAGCTCATCACCCGCCACCAGTTCAACAACGAGCCTCTGCGAATCTTACTTGCCTCCATTTCCAGTGGGCTGAGACCCACTGATGCCTTCATCACCTCGACTTTGCAAAAGCATCTCTTTCGAGAGATGAAGCTGGCAGATGCGGCCGTAAAGAATCCAGAGGTTCTCAAATGGAATCCCTTGAATAAACGGTATGCAGCGACTGGGACTGCAAGCAGCAACAAGGGCGATGACGCTGAGGGCGAAGGTGATGGAGATGATGATAATGATCTGGATATGACGATGGACCCAGATATTACCGCTTTGTCTCTCTCAGGCACAGCCAGGTCTTCAACCCCCGCAACGCTTTCAGCCGCGGGACCGAGCAACGTGGAGGGAAGGCCCGAGATTCCGACAAAACATAACCCAGTTCTAGTAACCATTTATGGTCAAATTTGCATTGCTGCGAAGAGTTATCAGAGCGGGATATGTGAGTCCCGAATTTCTATGCTCTTTATGCGTTTAGAACTCTTAACCTTCTTAGTCTACCTTTTGCATGCATATGATTATGCGCCTAATGACCCGATGATATGTCTCTGCCTGGCTATTGCTTCTGTCGGGCGTGCTATGCAGAGACAGTCCGATAACCGACATCACCTAATCGCGCAGGTGTGTATGGCATGATTTTCTTTGGGTGCTGAGATGTGATTATGTTTTTAGGGAATGGCGTTCATGTCCCAATATCGTAAGCTTCGCAGCAATGACCCTAGAACCACTCGAGAAGTCGAGTTCAATTTCGGGAGAATTTTCCACCAATTGGGTTAGTATGATCTACGTCTCCTTTTCGGTGACCCTGACGACGATATATCTCCTTTCAGGACTGTATTCCTATGCTGTAAAGCAATATGAACGTGTTCTCGAGATGGCTGAGGCACAAGGGGTTGGCGTGTTTTACCTAGACTATTTTTGACTGCCGTGACTAACCTCTCTTTCAGGATGACCTTCATGCAAAGGAGGCGGCGTATAATCTTTCCCTCATTTTCGTGTTTACTGGAGCTACGCCACTAGCGGACAATCTGTATCGTCGCTGGCTGTCATTGTGAACATGATGTTTTCTTTGCCTTTTTGATTATCATACTTGCTTACTTCTCAGCCGGTTAACATGAATGCGAAGTTTAGAAGAGCCTGGAAGTCATACCTTTGACCCAGGGTTAACCGGGGCCTCCATTAACCAGGACCTTCATTGCTTAAGTTAATTACCTTGGCGCTTGTGATTGGTAGGCTTCTGGGTGGCTTACGTCGTTGTTATGACGAGCCCGGGAGCCTAGGCGTGGGAATCCCGTAGCGGTCAGGGAATCTCGGTGAGACAATTCTTCGTTCCGCTTGCCCAGATCTTGCCCAGGTGTTGCTTGTTGCTTCAGATGCTTGACCTGATGCTCTTTATGTAGATGAAAGGGAAATCCGTCCATGCTTTAGCTGCAACTTGAATAACAGAACCGATGAAAATCTAAGACCCCAAGGAATTCTGAAGTACTTGTGCCAGCCCATTGATTCTGCACCTTGGCAGGCCGCAGAAGCTCGTACCGGCTGATCTGTGATCGTAGTTTCGAGACAAATCATATGGTGAAAGATGGTGAAGTCCTATGACCTCAGGCACCATATAAGTAATTGACGTCCATTGATGCCTCCGGGCTTTCCTGGTCCATCCCCTCCTTCACTCTTTAATCCTCCGAATCATCCACGAAATTTCTGGTTATGTCTTTAATCCCACCTGGTATCAAATTTGTCGGACGTGGAGTTCTGTATGTCTCCGTCTTCGTTGGCGGAATCGTAGGAGCCACTCGGGTGGCGGAGACACGAGGAATTTATATTCCATTATGGGTCGCCATCACAGGCGCAGTAGTCGCTTGCCCGGCTCTAGCAGGCATCTACATCGCAGCAGAGGAGCTCAAGAAGAAGCGACGTGCGGCAGCGCTTGGTGCTCGGGTTGCACCTAAATGTGAAGGCAAATGGATTGGAAACCTCGACATCCTGCGCATGTCTCTTGAGAACCTTGCGACTGGATACCCTGGTGAGTGTACATGGCCTTCATCCCGAAAACGATGTATTGAAATTATTGTTAGGCGACGGCCTCGATGATTTCATCGAGGCGAAAGGACCTGCCTTCAACCTCCGAGTTCTGTGGTCCGATGTCCTCTTAACAACATGCCCTGAGCATATTAAAGCCATTCTCGCCTCCGACTTCCATAACTATGTTAAAGGTACGGTCGAGCGCAGCATTTCAATGGCCCTTCCCATAATGAAACCCGACACAGGTGAACGCTTCAGGCATAACATGGGCTCTGTGCTAGGAACTGGTGTATTCAACTCTGATGGTACTGTCAAGGTTTTGATCCAGCCTGTCGAATCTCAATTGTTATTGTCTATTTCAGGAGAAATGTGGAAATTCCATCGAGGCATTACGCGCCCTGTCTTTACACGAGACCGGATCACTGACTTCGACATTTTCGATCACCACACCGAGGCTGTCATTCAGAAATTGAAGGAACGTCTCCGTGAAGGTCATGCTGTCGATTTCCAGGTTTGTTATTTGTTAATTTCTTTAAATCCGGCGGTATTTTGATATGCGATTATAGGATCTCATGGCAAGATTTACTCTCGACACCGCTACAGAGTTCCTCTTCGGTCATTGCGTAAACAGTCTGACTGCCGGCCTTCCATACCCTCACAACGCACCCTTCGTATCCATTCAAGAGACACCCGCCGGGAGAGCTGCGAATGAATTTGCCGAAGCGTTTATGGAAGCACAAGAGATCATCTCTGTGCGAGAGCGTGTCGGCTGGGTCTGGCCCTTGATGGAATTCTGGAAGGACAAAACCGTGGAGCCTATGAAGGTGGTGAACGCCTATATCGAGCCTATCATCAAGGACGCCATTGAACGCAAAGCCAATAACCCGGAAGAGAAGAGCGATGAGAAGGAGTTGAAGGAAGGACAAACACTGTTGGACCACCTCTTGAATATCACTACTGATCCTGTGCTCCTTCGCGATGAAATGTGAGTTCCGATATCCTCTGGACTTTCTCCATGCTAAACAAAACATTCTCGGCAGTCTCAATATTATGATTGGTGAGTCGTTATCGTACATTCCTTGCGACTCGGAGCTTATATCGCGCAGCTGGACGTGACACAACTGCTGCCACTCTCACCTTCGTCGTCTACCTTCTTTCCCAGCATCCTCACTTCTTCCATCGACTGCGCACCGAAATCCTTGAGCATGTTGGACCCACACGGAGACCGAATTTCGACGATCTGAAGGAGATGAAGTTCCTTCGTGCTGTCCTCAATGGTGAGAAATGGTGCTCTTCTGTTCTACGATCAGCATACTTATGTTCCCTCTAAGAAACCCTCCGGTTGTTCCCTATCGTGTAGGGTACTCCAGTACCATCATCCGGGTTCGGCCACTAATACAGTTCTATAGTCCATTTAACGTTCGTGAAACCATCAACGAAACTACTTGGGTTTCCCCAGACCCCACCCAGAAACCTTTGTACATCCCTCCTGGAACGAAGTACGCCTTATCCTGTCGATAAATATTTATACTGACAACTGCAGGACGAGCTATTCAGTTTTCATGATGCACCGACGCACTGACCTTTGGGGACCAGATGGTATGACGTTTGTATACTAATATTACCTATTTGATTAACTGTAGTTCATCAGCCGAGGAGTTCGATCCTGACCGTTTCCTTGACGAGCGCCTCAATAAATATCTGATCAAGAATTCGTTCATTTTCCTCCCCTTCAACGCGGGACCTCGCATCTGTCTCGGTCAACAGGTAAGCAAGCTAACCGCCTGTCATACATGCACTGAACTGAGCAACCTTCTGTATAGTATGCGTACAATGAGATGTCATTCATGATGATTCGCCTCATGCAACAATTCTCATCCTTGAGCCTCGAGCTGGATTCGGCTCCCCAGGAAGCACATCCTCCTCGGAAATGGGCAAGCAGCGTTGGACGAAAGGCTACCGAAAAGGTGTTCCCTAAACTACATCTTACGATGTATGCTAACGTATGTCGCATTCCACCGCATCCTCGAGTTATTGCTGAGTCATGCTAATTTCGCACAGGGAGGATTGTGGGTGAAGTTCAAAGAGGCGAATGATGCTTGACCCTCGTGCAAGAAGGTTAACCACCTGCAAGTTTGTATTTATTTTATTTTGTTCAGATGCCCCTCCATAAGCAAATCAAAATATCTAGTATATTCAAAATCGAAAAAGGAAGGCGATAAATGAGTAAATTATTGTACATGGGTTAACGTACTAGAGCTACATGCGATGATTTATTATACATATGTTAACGTAATAAAACTACATGCGATGTATTACAAGTGTCGGTGGAAACGACCCATCCATTCCTCAATTGCAAGCAGAGGAATGGGGTGTGTGAGTGGACAATAAGATTGTTTAAGACGATTATACCCCCTGTTGAGCCGTGGCAGGGGTCGCACGAACTTCTGTGTATGTTGTCTCAGTCGTTCTAGTGGCAGCTTCGGCCGTGGACGCTTGCAGGGCAGAAGGTGCAGACCGTGTCTCGGGGTAAGAAGCGGCAGCAGCTGGATACTTTTTGCTATCTTCTCCTGAAGCGGCGGCACCGAATGGCGATCTGGTCCGAAGCATGTCGATGAGAGTGAAGAGCAGCATTAGGCAAGTCAAACCCCAGCATATAAACGCGAACGCTTTTATGACCTGGAGAAGCTGGCAGACTCCCGTCCCGTTGCACCATTTCAGCGAGAGCCATTTGTGCTGTGGACGCTGTTAGAAACAAAATTTGACCAGAGAACCAAATGAGACACGTACTGTTGTGATGGCAGCGCCGATCAGGAACATGACGAAAATGATAAACAGATATATCGCCTCCGCTGCGAAGCTCCCCAAGCCTCCGGCTCTCATTCGACCGAAGAGGGCCATCAAGCTACGTCAGATGTTAAGGAGGGTAACGGCATATAAGAGGTGCAACTTACAACCAGAATGACCCCAGGATCGTTATGCAAGAGGTGACTAGGAGCTCGACGATGATTGGATCTGCATTAAAATGAGCCTATAACTGATGCAACTGTGGGGGTCATACCATAGTACTGGGTTTCGCTTGTCAACACGTCTGGAGTAGTTCGGGTCTTGGTGTAATGAATCCTACGGGCAGTGATTCCAAGCAGGACGACAGCACAGCACCACTGAATCAACGGGCCAATACCAATCAGATGGCTAACATTCGGATAGAGTTGGGTTACCGTACCAGGAGGAAGTGTAAACCAATGCGAGGCAGCCGCAGACCCATAGCGAAATATCGGTCCCTGTTAGATAAAGAGTGGATGGTTCGGCGTAAGTGTGATGAGGAGGAGAGAGTGAAGGATTGCGTCGTTGTCACCCAGCCTGAATTGCATTTTATAGTGTTCAGCCCCATGGTATGTACTTAGACGTTCTCACTTTGATTGAAACAGACTCAGGAGAACCCAGTAATCGATGACGATGAACTGGAACTTAGGAAGTGAACCTTTCAGATTTGTCAGACTGAACCTCGGAGTAGGGGAGTACCATGTTTCTCAGTGCAGAAACGAGGCGGGGTTTGGAAAGGAGATCGAACCCCCTTGATAACTAGTCGTCGTAAGTCATTTTTTTCCATTCTATCATGGCGTAACCCATCTGGCAAGTCTAGTAATTGGGACGGAGCTAGCTCTAGGTTGTTTCACCCCTCGTTGGAGTGATTCACTTTCCAAACATAGGTTGAATATAGGGCTTGGATACATCTGCCGATATTGCCATGATTTCAGTTGGTGAGGGTGTTTGTCTTAATCCTTCTTTCAAGCCGAGCTCTATAGTGTCGAATGGGACGCGCTGTCGTGAGGTTGTGACGCGCTGGGCAATTTAGTATGGCGCTCGCGACGCGTCTACACACGTGCTTGTCATGTGAATCACCGCGTCTCTAAATTTAAACTCGGCCAGCCCTTGTCAGTCGGACTTGACTAAGTTGGAAATTCCCAACCTTTCCAGAGGTATACGATCCTCTCACATCCCCATCTGTAGTGGACTGACACGGGTTTCCGTATAGATGGCTGATTGAGAACGTGAAACTTCGCTGGGCAATAACGCAACACAAATGAAATGCTCAAGAAATGCTATGATTAAAGAGCTGGCCTGAGTGAAAGTGTGGACCTGCCTGTTACGATAATGAAACACCAGCTAATTGAAAAAATCACGCGAAACATGTGAGCCAAGATACAGAATAATAGCTTTCGAAGGTTAGGAGCAAATTCGAAAAGGAAAGAATCGGGGGAAGATCCTAAAGTTTAGCTCCGAGGAAGGGTTGTTTCGGTAGTGGTGATAATGGTGGATTGCCGCCCGCTACTGTAAGCAGGGGGAGGCTCAGTTCCAGGGAGCGAGTAAGCAGTCGACAGTCGAGTCGCAGCGGAGACAATCAATGGATCCTCGCTGGCGCCGTTACCGCTAGTCAACGCGGATGTATCGCTGAAGAGAGGTCGGAATTTCTCGTTAAAGTTGAAGGTTAAAGGTGGAAGAGTTGGCGTATCACTTGTTGGCGTTGTTTGTGATTCAGTATCTTCGTCAAGACGTTGGAATGTCCGTCTATCGGAGGCTCCCCGATCCAGACCTCTAGACGTGCTCTGTCCCCCCGACTGGAATGGTGAGAGCACGGGCACTGGAGAATACATGAGCTTCCATTGCATAGTATGAATACGTTCAAGGGCTTACTAGGACCGTTGCTGCTTGTACGCCGTTCCCCAGAGCGTCTCCGAAGGAGGAAGAGCAACACAATTACAAGCACTGCAATAAAGGAAATGGATCCGAGGACGATGCCAACTATTGCTCCGATGGGAAAAGAGTGACTTCCCCCGACGGCATTCGGAGCACCCGTCGTTGTGGCCATCACAGGCACTCTGGAAATTTCAGTTGTGATGACTTGGTAGGCGGTAATAGTGATACTACCAGCATGGCTCGCATCCATGCTACGAAGGGAGGTTGAGGCGCTCCGGTGCGAATTGGATAAAGAGTTAGGGGAGCTGGATCCAGTGGAAAAGGATCCAGATAAGGACGACGATTCAGTCGATTCTCCAACATGGATTGACGTAGAAGTCACAATAACAACGGAGGTCCTATCTCAACCGTATCAGCATAGTAAAATTGCTAAGGGGGATAATTCTGGCGTACAAAGGGCCTTCTACCCGAGCGCTGGTGGCTGGGCCTTGGTTGGATGGACGGGGAGTCGTGATAGGGCTTGTAGGAATTGCACTCCCTTCGATCTCGACAAAATCCAGATAAAATGGCACCCTGCTTCCTGCATTCCTAATTACAAGTGTGTGCTCGATGTTTTCCAAGCTAGAAAAGGTCCGGAAGTGATCCTTGTAATATGCTTGGGCGTGACTGGTTCTACTCCAGTCATAGTCCCTCCCATCCAAGGTGAATACAGCTTCAATCGACCCACCACTACGACTTGCAGGATTAGTCCCATGAATTACGATCTGAGTCCCTGGAATAAGACAATTATGTTAGCAGCATTATTTTGGTTACGGTAGAAAAGCATAGCATCGTGCCTCTGAACCTAATTGTAACAGTAGCACCGACTGTAGATGTGAAATGAGTCCCCGACTCGTATTCGTCGGGGTGCGAAGACCTCTGCCATCCAGAGGAATAGGAGAATACCGAAGAATTATCATCCACGGTAGGCATTGGTAGCGCCTACGGCGTGAAGGTTTAAGGAGCGACTAGGGTATTTGCTGGTAAATAAAGAGGGGAGGAGAAAGGTAGATTGAGGTCTGACCGCACCTGACAGCTTGTGTCGGCGCTCACTCATATCATTGCGGGTTCTTATTACATATAACCATGGAGATGGCATCTTCCCATATCTCCCAAGCAATATCACCCGTTCAAAGTTTCCGCTATATGCAGATGATCCCGACATAGATAGGAATAATGAGGTTCGACTACAATTCGACTGAATAATGATTGAGCAAGCAAGAGTGAAATAGTTCACCGTTCCAGTCAAATGACATGAAGCGGCGCTTTTTATTGACCTTTAAGTATCGATTTCGCCTCAAAGGACTATGTAACAGACTCCCAGGAGTTCCCTTGACCCTGGGCCCCATCAATGTTCCATCAAGGAATCATGATTACACATCAGTACATCAAGAATCCATTGTTCCACGATAGCCGAAGGCCCTCACCCGACCGTTGTAGTACATATGTACACCATTCTTCTTTTCCCTTGGACGATCCAGTAGAGAGAGAGGAAGACCAGGTCAAGTAAGATATTACAGGAACCTCTAGGTATATTTCAATGCTTAAATTGCGTCTCGCCGGGCACATGTACTTAATAAACATATATAGATAGGAGCCAGCGTCAGTAAATAAGCCTAAGTAGCAGGTCGACCCATCGCAGTGTTCGCCTGATTCGGTTCCGATAACATACTGGGTAACTTCTATCACAGAGATACAGTCGTGGATCTCACCGATACTACTAATTTTAGGGCCCAGTCGTGCTCCGCCTTCGAGCAATACAAGTATGTATAGACAAGTAAGCGTTCGTTTTGGCGGGGAAAATCACACAAGGTGTATGTACGCCTATGTACACCTGGAAAAGCGTATCCGCCTTCGGAGGCTTTGGTTGCCAGCCAAAATCCAGATAGATCAAGGCGTACGCCTCGGAAGGCAGAAGGCGGAGCACCCCGGAGCATCCGAATGGGCCCTACATGTTGTCAATTCCCCGTCCGGGCTTTGCCGGGAAGTTCCGTGACTCAGCGGCCCTTGCCAGCCTCCCCCTCGCCGCATGTAACTTCTCTTGGAAATAATACATAGCATGTAGTGCCGCCAGGTACCGCCATACATGCATAGCGCATAGCAGGATTGGCTCCTGTGTCTAAAAGCTATCATCCTCCATTTTCATCGTTCATTCCGTTAACTTGCTGAACTATATGGCGCGAGCTGAAACCGTCATTATTGTCATTGTCGCGCTCATTTTAGTCGGACTTGCTGCCACTTTCTTCATATCGTTTTTGGCTCTCTCACGCTGCCGGTTGGCACGTCGTTCTGGTGAGCCCGGACCTCTACTCTAGGTAATCGGCTATTGATACCAGTTGTCTTCCTTGAAGGAGCACAGTCAGGCCTCCTCAGCATCCTTCGGCTAGACGCAAACAATAATAGGCAACCAGCACACTCAACAAGCCAGAGTTTGCTACAGCGAACAGTCACGTCAGGATCCGGAATGGACCAAAGCCTACATGAAGAAATCGAATCTATGCTCCCTGAGCCCTCAAACGACTCTGGTCTGATGCTTCGTATGCGGGAAGTCCAGGGGATCATGCTTGAGCTGGATCGCTTGACGACAGGACATCCCATTCCCTTTCAAGACGAGGTCGTGCGCCAAGCACGAATCCATGAGCTCCATCACCGATTATCGCAACTTTCTTCTCCCGACAGAAAGGAAGTCGAGACGCCAAGATGATGACTCTTTTTTAAACGAGTAATCATCCAAGGACCGTTCCCACCTGTTTACTACATAATATATGATTGGCCAGAAGTAAGTACATATAAAGGTTGCAAGTGTGCAGATCTCGAGAAGCACTGAATCCAGGACTGATAACACAGCATTATGTAGTGCAGGATGCGCCACCTACTTCACCTGAACACTTTTTGAGCTCTTCTTTGATGTTAGGGCTTGATTCTTGAAGCTTGAAGGATAGCGCGCTCGGAAACACCGTCCGTCGAGGAACCCTTTCAGGGTTGGCATAGGGGATGGTCCTAGGTTTATAATTAGACTCGCCGTTCTGGCACGAAATTTAAACCTTCTTGTAGGCCATGTATTCTTCGAAGCATTGAGTGACACCGAATGTCAGCCGATGTAATGTCACTAGAGTTCACACCGCCTCAGGAAGTTACCTCGTCAACCTTCAGAATCACGATTGTACCAACGATTGCTATCAGTCAAGCATGTCAAGCGGACACATCCTTCGACTTAAGCTCGGTTATCTATCACGAGTTCGACAACGGCCGCTCACTCCCCAGGCCTAACCCTCAATCCGCTGGCAGGTTGAACCATGGACCAGCTTTACCCAACTAGCGCGCTGAACTCATACACACTCTATCAGCATGTGAAGGTAGGCATGGTCTCTGAGAGTTTCCGCACAAGCTGACAACAATAAATGGGATTCCAGTACATGAACCGTACGTTATTGAATGTGCCTTGTCAGAGATAGGGGTCTTGCTAACTCAATTACCCGCAGTTGTCAGCCTGTCGGTTTTGGTGGGTCAATGCCTGAAGGAGATGGTCGGATCTGACCTACATATCTCTCTGCCAGATATGCGAGTACTTCAATACAT
The DNA here is from genome assembly GCA_900156845.1 of Coprinopsis strossmayeri. NCBI lineage: Eukaryota > Fungi > Basidiomycota > Agaricomycetes > Agaricales > Psathyrellaceae > Coprinopsis > Coprinopsis strossmayeri. The sequence continues at coordinate 151,383 of FTPT01000013.1, read as the reverse complement.
TACAGCTGGAGGTGATACAAGCTCTTTGCCCCTGGCAGCGGAATTCACCAACTCGGGTTTAGGTCGACTTGATCTGGCGCTCAAAGTGGAACTTTGGGAACACAATCTACGTTATTTCGCGAGCGCTACCTTTCTTCGACGTTCCTTTAGTTATCTATTGTAAGTTTTCAGCCTTACGCTTCATCACACCCCCTCTACTATGGCCGCCTGACAACTAGTTTCTAGATCGACTCTACCCCAGTGTGCCAACGCTCTCAAATTCTGTTCGTACCTTTATTTTAACGATTCATTATGCTGATTATCCACCAGTTATGCGACGTTCTATACAAAATCGAGACATGTACGTTGGTCGACTTACAATTGGGGATGAATGGAGTATGAACATACGCAACAGGGTCCACAGTATTTGGGATAATTGCATCGGAAGGTGAGACAGGCTTTGCCCAGCTTCTCTCGAGTGAAGTGACCATTATTGAACTATCTAGTCATCCTGATCATGATGACTTATGCCCTCTCAAAATATAATCGTTTTATCCTTTGGTGGCTCATCGTACAAGTATTGGTCAGTTAGCGATTAACCATCCGGTAGCTGATCTGACGAGCAAAATCATCGCTCAGGTATGCAGCGTTGCAGGATGTGCTATGTGGGGAATCCTATTACGCTCTCTCGAATGTATGTGCTCAGCGCTCAGCCTTTGTGATTACTATTACATTTGTCATGCTAATTTCTAGTCGGTGAACCGTTGTTGCCATTGCCAACTGGATGCTTTGTCGTGGGAGGGAAATATATATACGCAGGGATCGGATTCATCATTCTGGCGTTGAATGAATTCAGTACGTGCTTCTTCACGCCTCAATTGCCTTGTGTTGACTTTTTTGCACATAGTTCTCATGGTGATAGTCCTCGGTGTGGGTGTTTCTCGCTACCGACATTCCAACAGCACGCTCGTAAGGACGTTGTATCGAGATGGAATTTTCTATTATGTCTTCCTTTTCAGTAAGTACACACGGCGCTCCTCTTGCGTTTCTACAAGACTTACCACTATCATAATGGTTCAGTGGTGTCTATGGGAGAACTTGTGGTCATTATAGCAGGACCAGTAAGTAATAAGTTCCTATCCTAGCGCTTCCGGTGGACTATGCTAAGTAAAATTCGAATATCAATAGCCAGAATATGCTGATCTTTTAACGACGTGAGGACCCGAATATGGGCATTGGAACGCCAAATCAAGAATTTGCATATTAAATTTAGATTTTCTCTAGCTTCCAACGCGTTACCCATAGCATTCTAGCAGCTCGCGTGATGCTGAACGCCCGGAATTCACTCATCAACGAACTCAATAACTCGAGACATGGAGGAGTCTCAACTGCTATGAAGTTTGGGGCGTCTACGACTAGCAAACAGAGCGGACAAACTCAGTCAACGAGTCGGAGCGGAGTCACCAACGAATCGTTTCAGTTACAGGCAACAGCCTCTTCAAATCATGATCCATCGCGTCAGTAGTTCTCCATGCACCTTGTGAAGTAAATATCTAACTTGGATTTTGATTTGAAGTCCGGGATTGACTAGATCGAGGCGTTGATTCTTAGCCAAAACTTTGGATGTATAGCGAGCAGTGCAAGAAAGCTGAAGCACTACCGCGAGGGTATGGATAGGTATCGGTACAAATATACACTTTACTAAAAAAATAATGGAACAACGGCAAACGGTGTCCGTAAAAATGGTATTCGAAGGCAAAATAATGTCCATATAGAGCGAAGGGAAAGAAAAGTCCGAGAAATGGAACAAATGATAGGCTGATTGGAACGAATCATAACTTATACAAAGCGTCTATAAGAACTCGAGACGTCATTGTCATTAAGAGAACATGAAAACGTAGTTACCCATTCTTCGGAGGTGAACGGGGATGAGGGCTCCTACTCAACCATATTTTGGCATCCTGAGTCAAAGCTCGTGCCAATGGGCTTGATTTTTTGGGCTGCGTGTTGAGTCGGTTATTGGCTAGTGCCGACGTTGGCGACAAGGAGCGAGATGATGGCGTAGACATAGAGGAGCTGAGCGATGTCATCGTTGGGTACGCTTCAGGCACAGTGGCTGGGCCTGCAGGCGATGGCGGCCTGTATATGGACGACGAGCTACCTGACGGAGATGCCAATGCGGCCGATGGACCAGACGGGGACAGGAAGCTCCTGTCCAAGCTCTCTCGTAGAGAGGGGGAAGGAGCGTTGAAGGGATTAATACTGTTTTGTGATGCGTGGGACCAAGAATGAGCATCGAAGGGATCTGCGTATGAAGAATGATCGGAGGGTACAGACGACTCTGAAGTCGATGGACGGCCATGAGCAATCATAGGGGTCGAGCTATCCACAGTGCTGCCCGTTCCCTGTCGATCGTGCGAAGACCCTGCAGATGGCCCCATAACATCTTCCACAATCCGACTGAGGTCAATCTGGCTACTTTCCTTGTATATAGGGTCCACCAGGTCGTCTTGTGGAGGAGGCCAGACGTCTTCTCTGAAAATCGAGCCTGATTCAGAAGCGCGAGATCGTATCAAAGAAGGGGCTGGCGACATGGTCCTAGAGAGGTTGCCACCAGACAGAACGGTCGAGTTGGTATGAGCTCGCATTGTAGGGAACCCCTCATCGTCCTCGAAGCCTTCGCTGTCGAGAAGGTTGTTCGTTTCTTTCATCTTTTTCCTTGCATCACGGTCTTCACGTTCCCGGCGACGAACGTATCCCCTGTATGCGAAAATTGCCCCTAGAACAACCAATAGGATGACTATTAAGCCTGTCGTGAGACCGGCAATTAACGCTGTTCGGCCAGTTCCGTCGGATCGTATATTGGGGTTCGCCAGGGCAGTAATTTGAGTAGTGATGGTCGTGAGTTTGCCATTAATGGATGTAGCTACAGTTGTGAGCGACTCCAAAGACTCTGTCGGTGACTCAACGGAGAGCGGGGTATCCGTAGTGTAAGACGAAGAGGAGGAAAACGCGTTATTGTTCGACGACCTAGGTGGAATGACGGAGGATGACGGTATCGAAGACGAGAGGGACGATGAAGCCTGCGAGGATATAGGAGGCTCCGAAGATGAAGGCGGAGCTGAGATGGAAGTTGGGGTGTCTCCCGATGGTATTGGGGGTCTGTAATTTTCGCTTTTAGTGAGTATCCGAATCCAACTTGAACACAGACCGACTCTGAGCTAGGAATGGGCTCTTCGCTTTCAGAGGGTACTACGGAGGACGGTATGGGGAGTGAAGGTAAGACGTCTGATGGGTCCACCGGAAGACCTGGCTGCCAATGCATATTTAATTCAAGAGTCAGAATGACCCAGAAAGGGCGGGCAAGTCTAAGACTTACTGGGAGGTCTACCGAAGGAAGGTCAGTTTGGCGGGGGATGAGGGCCCTCATTTCTCATGTTTTCCTGATACCGGTGTGGGACACTGAAGGTGAGAGGAGAAACGAATCCAGTCGTGGACGGATTTGAAAAGACTTGAAACATAGCTCAGCCCCACGGGCTGGCACGGCCGTTCATGTCCGTGGAAAAGGTATTCTGAAAATAGCGACTTGGACACATTTATTATGAAATCCCAATGACAAATCGCAGATAGTGCGGTGGTAGAGTGTCAGGCAGCTTGCACTCTTGCAGTTATATACTCGTTAGGTTAAAGTAGGGTTATATCTTTTTTAAGCCTCAGGCCTCAGGAGCCTTGTAAGCGTAAGAACACGTGGAGAAAATACAACCAAGATAGATAAATTTAAATAAATAAGCGAGAGCGGAATTATGCATGGTCGTAGTTGGTCGTAAGGATTGCGATGAATAATAAATAGTGTATGCAGTGACACATTTCCCTGTCGTTATTCCTTCAACGCCAACGAGATGTAAGTTAAATAGAGAGTGAATAAAATCAATCCGGCATCCACTGTAGCGAGTTGTCTAGAGCGTAGAGACATGTTGAGGATAAAACGCTTCTCCGAATGTGCCAGGCTGTTGCTGAGATGCATACGAAGCAGGCATGGTGGCTGAATGAACCTGTTGGCTGGCATAGTAGGCTTGGTTGCCGTATTGAGGAGGAAGATCAACGGTGAATGGTGCTGGAGACTCGCTCTGGGCCATGAACGCAGGAGAATCAGTTCGATACATTGCCTCCCCGAAGGTTGCCTCAGGCGGGGCCATCGAAACGTCGGTGCCCATCATTTGCATCTGTGGCCCGCTGAAGCTCGAGTTTCTTGACCTCATCTGAGTGTAATCACCCGCAGTTCCCAAGGGGATGGTGTGGACGGCAGGACTAGAATGCGCCGAGCCACCACGGGAAGTTGAAGAATATCCACCGTAAGGGTGGTAGCCTCGGTGACTTGACGCACTGGGGTTCGATCCTACACTGCTCGGAGTGGATCCTGGAATGGCTGGGCTGAATTCACCTCCAGAGGTCGTCGGCCGTCGGATGGGTTCCCCAGCGCGGGCGATTGACGGTGTCATGCTTCGATGTCTTCTGATAGGACCACCCGCGCTCGACGTATCATCAAGCATCATCCCCGAGTACATGGCAGTATGATCGAACGCAGCCTTGTGAGATGGCGCCGACAGTGAAGAGGCCAAATCTTCGCCATGCAGAGAAGAGATGGAAGAGGTGGCTGAATGCCCATGAACCGGGGCTATGTAAGTTCCAGGAATAGAGCCCATCGAATTACGATTCCCGCGAGCATGGGGGCCTGTGGATGGCGGCCCTCCAAACGAGCCAAACGGCGTGCTGGCTTGTCCTGAGGACCACTGATCACCAAGGTTGCTTCCCGAGAATATATTCGGAGGTGGTTGGTAATAACTGTTATTGAGGCCACCAGGTGAGAAGACAAGGAGACCCTCTTCGTCTCCCTGGGCCTCTTGAACGTCTCTAATGTCGAGCTCCTTCATCTGTACCTCGTGTGAGTAGGTGCCTGGCATGGCAAAGTTGCTGAGATCAATCTCGCCAGACCCAAAAGAGTCACCATACAATCCGGCGTTTCCGAAGCGAGTAAGCAGGCTATCCTCGTCGCTTTCGCCCCCACTGTGATACCCTTCTGGCCTTGATCTTGCCCCGTCGTTGTCAGAGTCGTCCTCCATATAGTCATCCCTTCGTTGGCCCGACACGGGTGTATCGCCATCCGAATCGGGGGCGGAAGCGACGCCTGGACCGGTCCTCTCGTGGGTACGCAAGTGCTGGTTAAGATTGTCACTCCTGGAGAACTTCTTGTTGCACTTGTTGCAGGCAAATGGTCGCTCTAATGTGTGGGTACGAAGGTGGCGCTTCAGGTGTTCCATTCGCTTGAATAAGCGTCCACATGAGAAAAGAGGGCAAACGAATGCCTTGATCTTTCCGTCGGGACCATATTGCTCATACATGGCAGTACTGGACTCGTGTTGGGGCTGGGGAGGCTTTGCCAAAGTCTGAGGACCCGTAGATGGTGGGGCATTGGTGACATGGGCAGTTGAGGTTGATGCTTGAGTGAATCCGGAGGGGTCGTAGCTGAGATCGTCAGGGAAGGACGCTGTGAGGCTGCCGTGGTAAGAGTGTCGATGGGGATGAGAGGAAGTGGTTTGTATGTCAGTGCTGCGATTCCTGAAGTGCTGGAAGCCAGGGCGAGGGAGAGGTGCTGAACCTTCGGTACCATGGACCGAGTATCCTGCAGAAGATGTCGAAGAGGTACTTGGAGGTGGTGGGGCACCTTCGCTGTAGTACACTCCAACTTCCCCAATAACATGAGGGACTTTCGGCTTCCGTGGATTTCCATCTGCAGGAGTTAGTTCGCCTCGTGCCTGCTTAACGAAGTAGTCTGCTGCACTGAGACTGGGCTCGTTCTGTTGTCTCTCGTCTGCTGATCCCGGGCCAAACTCTTCCATCATGCTATCATATCGGGGCCCCGATATCGCTGAACGACGACGTTCTCGGGAGACACTGGTGCTGCCATAACGAGTTCCCGATGAGCCAGGAGCATTGCCACGGCCACGCGCATCGTCCCCTGGGACCTCGCTTCCTTGGCGAAGAGCTCGCCTTGTACTGGCAGCATTGCGCTTCCTATGCTTGTAAGACCCGCTGCCTACGAGGATTATCTGACCAAAGATGTGATTTCCAATGCTGTCGACTCCAGAGCTCGAGCGAGGCCGGCGCTCATCTTCGTTGTCAGTAGGATGATCGCTTTCATCGGCAGTCCCGTTGCCGTCCATGCCGCTGTCCTCTCCATCTGTGTAGTTCCCTGAGTTTCGACCACTCCCTTTGACGGCAAGGCGAACATTTCGATCATATTCACTCTCACCTTCAACGCCACCCAGCATCTTGCTGAACTGCTCGTATAATGGTCGTTTTGAGTCGTAGGTGAAAGACAGAGCAGGTTCTCCAGTAGCGATGGTAGTCGGATCTTGGCTCATTTTCTCTCTCTTGAGATCACGATCCAAAGCATCAAGGAATAGCCTATCATGCGGGACAGAGAACCTTAGAAAGAAAGTAAATCAGTGAAATTTGGAGCATTCACAAAGGTTAACTCACCAGTAGAACACCTTTTGCTTCTTCTGTGTTCGAATGCACTGGTACTTGAATAGCAAGTCCAGGAATGGGCTCTATTTCGATAGTAAGTATGCCAGCGATACACCAGATGATAGCAGCTATCAACAGACCTTCGGGTCCTCAAGACACGCGTCTACACCAGGCTTCAGATTCCTCAGATCGCTGAAAACACCTTCCTCGAATTTTTTCATGTTTCGTACTGGACGCCCGAATGCCTAGAATCGACAGTCAATATCTTCAAATCGACAGTATAATGCCAAAATAAGCAAATAGATGACAGGGGAGGATCACAGAAGCCCTTCGGTGCGGATCATGAAATGGATCCGGGGCCATATCGCAAGCCAAGGGATAAGGGAAGAAAACGCTTGACATACCTCGAAGCGGAAAACTAGAGCACGAACGATGTCGGTTCCAGTGATGTGATACAGGCCATTCCAGAGCACACATGTTACGAACTCTTGGCTAGGGAGCATGAATCGATTAAGTTGAGGATGTGAAGGAGTATTTTGGTTGCCATGGCTGGCAAAGCTTCCATCGAGACCCATTCCAGGATAAACATTCACGTTTGAAGGGAAAGCTGAGGATGCTCCGCTTGTTCCGCTAGTGCTTTGCTCGCCCTCAGGGCTGTCCCATCGTGAAGGCGCCGTTGCGAGAAAGTACTTCAGACGATCTAGATACGCCAGCCGTTCCTTCTCGATCTGCGTTAATGGTCGGCCCAGTCCTTTGGACAGCCCTGGCGCTCCAGCGATGTAATCGGAGCCGTCATCGAAGGTGGGCTGTTTCTGCTCTTGAGTTGCAACTAAATGGCGCTGTTGGGCGGCGGAGAAATTGGATGCTATGCTGGACGCGGAGCTAAGGGTTGCGGAGGAGCTCAACCCTGCGGAGCTCATGCTTGACATTGACGATGTTGTGGCGGTTGGAGTGACTAGATTATTCCCCGAGTCCGGCATGGGCGGTAATGACAATGACAACGCATTGTGAAATTGCTCATGGACATAGGCATTCCCCGGCCGTGCTGTGCGCTCATTGGGGTCGTGTTCTGTACCCTGTGTATTTGTGCGAACTTGCAGCGAAGGGGTATTGGGAAAGAAGGAGCCCGAGAACGAGTTCCGCGTCTGTCGGGAAGCGAAGTGGTGAGATGGATGTTGCTGAGGTTGTGGTTGCTGTATTGCGTTCGACCAGGATCCAGTATCTTGCATGGAGTACGTTTGTGAATGAGAAGGATGTCCGTTGTACCCCGATGATGGGTCAAGATCTTGAGTGAAAGACTGGGGCGACGAGTGAACAGAAGGTGGATTGGAGGATGATAAGAGATGGTGGGTGCCATAAGACGTCGATGGTTGCATCCCTGGTGCAGTCGGATAAGGATTCATTACTAGGGAAAGAGGATTGAAGTCAGAATAAAGTCTCTGCTGGTCGCGTTGGAAGGGGGAACACCTCAAATATGGAGTAAATGTCTCCCATCAATCAGAGACTGGACGAAGAAGATGGCGTTGTCGAGCAAAGCATTCCTTACGGAATGCCTGTTTAAAGCAGTACTCACTTAAATACAAATAACCAAGGTAACCCTAGGATCACCGCAGAGGGATGGAGAGACTACGATAGCCTTTAAAAGCTTGCCGCGAGTATATCGATACCGGTTTTATGTAAGTTTCTCGCGTAATTCACCGAGATGATGCTTGTACCCTTTATGGACTGGTTGGATTCCAGAGGTTGGCTGCAGCCTATCTGAGATAGAAGGATGAGAAGGTGAATCGACGGTACTAACCTAATGGCGTCAGATTAAGCTCTTCTCCTCCAAAAAATCCTGATGACCCCCTTGGCGCTGTTTACTTGCGTCTTATGTATTATTAGACCTTGCTCTATTGGCGTCTGGTGCCGAGGTTAGCGACGGTAACAGCGGGACACCTGAACCAGTGTGCTTGAGTGGAAGTTGAGACGTAAGAGAGATGTCGAGGTTCGAAGCTATGTGGGCGTTCGTCGGAGTCGCAACCTTCTAGTAAACGGACAGGAAAGCAGCGGAACGGAGGCAGTGAAGTAGAACGCGGAAGAGGCGCTTTGCGAAGTCTACTGTTTGTGCAAAACCTCCACAAGAGGAAATGGAGCGACGAGTACTACTGCCAAAGCCAAACAGCAGGGGCGTCGATGTAGACAGAGATAAAAGTTGAGAGAAGAGAAAAGTTCAACAAGCAAAGAGTCGATTTTCTCGGGGGCTGGAAAGTACTCCAATGAGGCAGTGACCCAATAACCTCCGATCTTGATGGCCACTTCTCCCTGATGCTGTAGATGTTGATGGTTGATGCGATGCTGTTGCGCAACACGAAATCTGGCTCGATTCCCGAGGAATGGATATTTCGGACGGTTGGGATCCAGATGGTACAGTGACCCCCTCGCCTCTCAGATCGCTCTGCTGGCATATGCGGGGTTATGGTACTATCCCGCAGCATGGAATAGCGCAGAGTCGTGCGTGAAACATATCGTGACTGCGATGGTTAGTACAGCCTCACCCGTATTCTGCCATGCTCAATGTTTACGAAACTTGTGGTTGAGGGGAGTCGACCCGACGATGAGGAACTTTGTACCCAGGTCGGTGCCGGTCAGCCCCGGACTATACCTGGGCAGGCCTTATACGGCCAAGACATATGCGACCTTACCATAAGAGTTAGGTATATTTCTGCGAGAGTTGGAAGATGGGGTCGAACGATCGAAGTGACCAGGGAAAAATGGAAACGAGTCTAAGATGCCTCCACAGTATATGCCGGCCCCACGTCAAGAGAGGTAAAGGAGGTAAAGTTCCACAGCTACCTCTAGAGATGATTCTCACGAATACAGAGAGCGGAACGTTGATAGGTACATACTAGTATGAATCAGCGATGTGGTGCCGTATGGGGGAAAATAATCTCACTGTGCCGGCAGGAACATCCATTTGCATGCCTGGTAAACTCTGGTAAATCCCATTCCACCCTGTACGCGTGTACCTTTAGGTGAACATCTGAAATTCGGCAAAGAGCGTCAACTGAGGTAATCGTCCACAATTATTAGACGCCCGCCGGACCGCAATTAGCCGCGTGATATTTACCTTCCAACGAAAAAGTTCGAAATAAGGAAGAGCCGTTGAAATCAAGTATAGATTCGAGTCATAATCAAATGATTGACTAGCGAGATAAACGGAGAGAACATCCTGATCATATTTTCCTGTGCTCGAGAAGTCACATTTGCCGTTTGGGTCGGGATATCCAGTGAATCGCCGTGTTATGATATGTATCTCGTCGTAATAATAACCGCTGAAATTTGATTTCGTATGAAAAATCAGCGGCTGTCAGTGCCATTGTCTGATATATATATTGTGGGAGGAAGGAATGACGAACCACCATCCCGGAGAAACGATCATGTAACAATCCAATTCAGTCTGGCGTAGAAGCCTCAAGTTAGATGATTTGGGAAATCTGAATCTATGATTGTACAAATTAGGCTATGATTCAATACTCTGCAGTTGCGATTTCTCTTCGTCTTCGAAGCTAGGAGCGTCCGACATATGTACCCTTGGACACCCATCCCTATCAAAGTTGGCCGTGATGCCCGACAGAATGGCGTTCAGCGCTCATGATCAACGCTCGGAGCGCTGGTGGTGGAAAGTTGTATGCACATTATACATAGACAAATATAAAATGATGTCAAGTGGTGGGCGAGAAATCCAACCGGCACGCACAGTCTCGCACAGTCTTGTCAAGTGCGACCACCTAAGAATATTGTGTCAAAGGGGACTTCCAGGGATTTAAATCGTCGAACGATTCATTCTTCCATCTCGTACAAAAGAGTTCCAAAGCTCTGGGACAAGGAAAGGTTCGAGTTCGACAGTGTTAACACCACAAAACCCGTACTACTACCGACCAGCCTTACCAAGGACCCCGGACAATCTCAAGAGAGGGTAGATCCCGAATTCACCCAATTTGTCTGGATTAAAAATCGCCAAATTTCGCCGATTTTGTCTGGATTGGACCTACCTTCCGCCTGATTTGGGGGCTTTTGTCTGGATTTTGGGATCCGGCCTTGTGATTTGGAATTTTGCCTTTTTTCTGCTTTTTTCTTGATTTTTTGCGTTTTTTGCGCTTTCTCGCCCTTGTAAAGACTCAAATTCCATTGCATAAATCAGATACTGGTCGAAACAATCGGAAACATAAAGAGATGAGAGTACATTGAGAGAAAGCAGAAAGATACATACACTAGTCCTCATCCGCTTCGATCATTGTTTCCGTCCTTAAGTGGTGATACAAAAGAGCTAAAAGAGGAAAAACAAGTTGCTAAATACTGGCTCAAACTTGGAGCTGTCACACCGAAGCTCAAAGGTCTACCAACTGGTCTGTTTGTCTGGATTATAGACCTAGGATCTGTGAACTCAAGTTGGTTTTGTCTGGACTGGAGACCTACCCAAACAACCATCCAGCTCAAATTTTGTCTGGATGGCACCTGGCTTCCGCCGCCTTGGGCGGCGGTTTTTGTCTGGATTGGCACCTACCCCTACTCGAGATTGTCCGGGGTCCTCCTTACCGTCTCCATCGCTAGCAGCCAGAGGCGACGGAAAGAGTCTACATCTCGCTTGCTTTTGTTCAGATTATCCATCCGCGTCTCCCCACATTGTTACCACCCAAATTTACCTTCACTTGATTGTAGTATAGCGCTCAAATTACCGACTGGGCAGAGGCGACTTGTCTATCCTCCTTTGAAACTATGTATCCCTTTTCTCCACCCATCATAAAAAGAGCAGCGCTGAAAACGTAGCTTCATCGATCACCGGCCCTGCTCAGATATCTGCATACACAACATTTGTACACCCCATTTTCTAGTTGCACATCCTCTGAACTGGTCGTTCAGGTAACGTGGTTTCTCGTAATTCCTACATCTTCATTCTCGGGTGAGGTAAAATGAAATATCGACTTTTCTAGAAGAGGCTGAACAGGTTTTTCGCCCAGTTCTATCAGGCTATTAATGTCACTTTCAGTTGTAATAATAGCGCCTGACAACCCCATCATTGCTTGATAGCCACAATTCTTGCCGTTCTCCGTTGAAGCGCGCCCTCACATCGCGCACAGGGTCGCAATCGATGCCTACGAGTTCATCGGCAGCTACGGTGCCGTCAGGCCCCAACTTCGCGACATACGGGAGACCATCAGTGGTGGAAATGGCGAGACCAAAGTGGTCCGTTCCTTTTGATGATGGCAGGAAAGCCAGACCCGTCACCTCTCCCTCTTGTCGGACAAATGAAGTCAAAGGTTGGTCAAGAGTCCGTACATCATAGATGGTAACCACCCCATTGGCTGCTCCCGTCCCCAACAAGTGGATATCGGAAGCATACGCAATCGAGGAAAGCGGGGAGGTGGAAGTAGTGGACGACTTGTAGACGGAGGATTTAGTGGAGAGGTCCAGCATCTCGAAGACGCCGTTTCGGAGACCGCAGAACAAGGTTTTGGACTCAACTTCGGACGTCTCGCCTTCGGCGGTGTGTGGTGTCACTGTTGATTCTAAGAATTTGCTGCCCAAAGAGATGGAGAGGATGGGTGACCCGGTCGATGTGTAGAGGGTGCTGATGGCGGCTCCTCCAGGGACATCCCACAACTTGACGGTTGCATCCAACGACGCGGACAGCAAGTTTCGCCCCACATCAACAATAGCTGTCCCTGTCACCGATCGTGTATGTCCTCGTAACGTTCGCACTGGGTCAACTTTGGTAGGTGTGGTTGGAGAGCCTTCTGGAAGATCGGCCGGAAGGATTGCGAGAGAGAAATCAAGACCAGAAGACAGAAGCACACGGGATGAAGGGAAGAATTTGAGGGTGGTCACCTCATTAACGTGAGGTCTTGCGTAAAGCTTGCCCTTCGAGGTTGCCACTTTCTGTGACAGGAATGATTCCCGGGTGGAAAATAGTGTCACTGGATACACGAAAACGCTCCCATCTCTGTATCCTGTTGCAAACCTGGACACATCAGGAGATACATCGAAGGCCGTTATCGGCTGGGGCTAATGTCCTTCAGTTTGAACTTCAGGTACAGCAGTTATATACTCACTCTCGATGTATTTGTGCGTTCAGGATCACTGAACTCCTGGACAGGGAAGACAATGCGGGTATTTGGGATTCCCAGAGACGAACATGAAGCTGTGTACTCCTGTGAGGCTAATTAATGATCAACAATCATTGTAGCCCGAGAATGAAGGTACATAGCCGTGCTTCCCATTCCCGGCGAATCCGAACTGGATGCCTACATCATCGGAAGATAATCTCACTAGGTCACGGTCGACGTCGTCCAACTCGGCTTGAACCTTGGTATGAATTGAAGACTCGGAAGTCTTATAACAAGAGACCCAGAATTTATCATGTGGTACCACCCCATCTTGCACTTCCTGCAGTACTTCGCCCAGTGTGGGCTGAACGGTGACTACCGGCACGATTTCAGAAGGCATCTCGTGTCGCTCCGGATGTTAATCAAAGATGTCCTGCGGGAGCACGTTGTTCAGTAAAAATAGAGGGTAGAAAATGAAGGGTCTGGAATTAGGGCCTAGTTCTGGAAGTAAATGCAAACGACGCGAATCTACCAGGACTTTTAGATGTGACCGGCTTGTTCTGAATGCTATCGCCCTCCAGAGATAACATGACCAAGCAAGACATATCAAGAATGGTTTTCTAGTCTTTTCAGGTCTTTTCCAGCGAATTCGCTCTAAATATGCTGATGTGCTCCTCAAGGCCTCTCAAGGCTATCCTGGTACATACACATCTATAGGCAACGGTTGTTGTCATCAATTACGCTCCGTGCAGCGCTGTCGCCTAGGATTATCCATCAATGCATCAGGATGATTTCAATCTCATTACTTACATATGACAGCTGACCCACTGCGCCCGGGATGTGTACCACCTGCATAAAGGATTATATTTCCCCACAAATGTGACTCTGTGACATCAAAGGGGTTGAATCTTGCGTATGTACTTAAACTTCAGCCTAAAGCTGGAGTATTGCTGACCTTTATAATGCAGCAGTAGAGGATGTGTGTCCCGGGTCCGAAAATCAAAGATGAAAGCTCCCGTTTCAACATCCCCTTTTGCTAAATCAAAACTGATGCGAATGGACTGGCGTTGACTGCTTCTTTCATCCTGTTGACTTGACGGCGGTCCACATCCCCTTGTTCCTACAACGGTGCACAGAAAAACCCAGCCTTAGACCTCTTCCTAAATCGAATATCACCCCTACCTATTCAAAATGGCCGACGTTGCTCTCTACGTTACTTCTTCTACTCCCTTGCGCACCAAACGAAACTTCAAAGGTCTCCAGTTGGGCGCTGAGCCTCCTTCACCTCCACCGCCCACCCAAAACGGTGCCCCTGGTGTCCCTGCTGGTGGAAAGAAACGACCGCCACGATTAGAAGAGCTTGCTGCCGCCCCTGCCCCCCTCGCAGGTCTACCAACGGAAAGTCCAGCAACAGGCCGACACAGCGCAATGCAAGCAACGTTGTCGCACAAATTAGCCCAACTCGAGCTCAAGAAGCGAATAAAGGACCTCTGCAATGCAGATCTCAAGAAGCTTGCGGATCTCGGCCAAGGTAATGGCGGAAGTGTCGAGAAGGTTGAGCATACCCCAACGGGCACCGTAATGGCCAAGAAAGTGCGGGGTATTGACGCTTCTTCCTTATTGACGTGCGACTGACATTTAATTGTAGAGCGTATTGATCGACGCAAAGTCTTCTGTCAGCAGGAAACAAATCCTTCGAGAACTGGACATTATGCACGAATGTCAATCAGAGTACATCATTTCGTGCTACGGGTCGTTTTTGTCGGATCCCAATATCTGCATTTGTATGGAGTTCATGGACAAAGGGTCTTTCGATGGAATCTACAAGCGGATAGGACCAGTGGATGTCGAAGTAGTGGGGCTGGTGGCTCTTTCGGTTCTCGAGGGGCTGACATATCTTTATGACGAGCACCGAATTATGCACCGAGGTACAGCTACCACGACTGACCGGTATTGAATATACTAATATGACATCTAGACATCAAGCCGTCCAATATCCTGTTCAACTCGCAAGGTCAAATCAAGTTATGCGACTTTGGAGTGTCCGGAGAGCTTATTAATTCCATCGCAAACACGTTTGTGGGGACGTCGGTTTACATGGCTGTACGTCCTTTCTAGACCTTCTCCGACTCGCGCTCATACTTCTTTGCAGCCGGAGAGGATCCATGGTGCTGGTGCTGGATACTCTGTCAAGTCCGACGTATGGTCGTTGGGCATCTCTCTCGTCGAGCTGGCGCTTGGGGCCTTTCCATTCAGCGACCCGCCGGAAGACGACTCCGACTTGGAAGACTCTCCCGACTCACATCAGAGAACACCTACCCACCGCGATTCTTTCGTCCTGTCTCAAAAAACGGCTAAGCGTAACAGCAAGCGCAAGAGCAAACTTTCGCTGAATCCGGAAGGAGGTCTCTCAACGATGAGCATCTTCGAGTTGATACATCAAATTGTTCAAGAGCCATCTCCGCGTCTCCCTGAGGATAAATTCCACAAGGACGCAGTTGAGCTCGTTGATATTTGTCTTCGCAAAAACCCCGATGACCGACAGACACCGTCAGCTCTTCTGGTAAGCATGTTACGTTCCCTCTACTTGGCAGTTCTCTCACTCTTGTGCCTGTCCTTCCAGAGCCACCCGTGGATTGTCGCAGCTAGGGATTCCAACTTCGACATCCAAGCTTGGGCAACCACTGTTTGACCGCTTAAAGCCCATGCCGTAATTCCCGCCATACCCGGGTCAAGGTCGAACCCGTAAATTATTGCAGTGTGTATCTCCCTATGACTTTCTTCGCCTATCATCTCGGATAATGGTTACTCTCATCGACGCCGTTTACGTGCAATTGTAGTTATAATAATATCATCCTCTACTTACATTGATACTCGTCATGTTTCAAACGAATCGGCCCCTCCTGGGGTTACATGGATACCTTACTTATGTTGTACTTTAAGTTTAGGCTCTTTAGGTCTCAAGGTTACATGAATATGATCAATGCCAATACTTTATACAGTCGAGTTCTCTCTTACTCCCATCATGAAACCGGGGGTATCAGTAGATTTGTTATACATATTCTTGGATGCATCAAGCAATTGAATATATGTACAAAGAGTCAGTAATTCATTCAACAATCCGATTCGACCCAAACACCATTAAGGCTCAACTAGGGTCCAGAAGGTGACAAAGAGACCGTCAATTATCGGATAAAGTCTATCGAGTTTTGGTAGAGAGGTTTCCAAGGCCACGGTCGTCGGTAAATGACCATTAAGCAACGTGAACGGGTTCAATATTCCAGAAACTGTCAGCGTATTCGAGAATGGCACGGTCGGAGCTGAATTTGCCCATCTAAAATATCACGAACGGACAATTAGGATGTCGATCATAAAGAAACTCAAAGGGAGGTCTGACCTTTGCGGTTGTCCGAATAGACTTCTTGATCCATTCTTCTTTATCCTGATAAGCTTCATCGACCATAGCCAAAGCAGCAATGTCTGTACGATCACTGTCAGCCCCTACATTTAATTCAAGTTATTTCAATCAAAGAACTCACAAGAATCGAAGTCTTCGGTGAGGAGGTAGTAATCATTCTGCCTGATCGTATTCAAGAGTCTATCGATGCCAGGTTAGAGCTTTGTCAGGATAGATGCGACCGAAGACACGCACGGTTCGTATACGGCACCATCGCCAAACAGTCCGCCGGAGATCTGGTCCAAGACGTTCGCCAAAGCAGGGGCCTTCTCTTTGATGTCCTGTGGATGGTAGACGTGCTGGTATCGAAGATCTTCGACAGCACTGGAAGATGAAACAGAACGAGGTCAGTGGAGAGCGGCGAGAGGGCTCATAAGACTCACGGAGTCAAGTGACCAAAGAAGACTGGACAATAATACATATTAGATTCGATTCGAGAAACCATGGAGAATCGACACTTACAGACGTTGTTCTCTCCAACCTCTTCCGCAATCTCAATATTGGCTCCGTCAACGGTTCCGAGGAGCAGGCCTCCATTGAGACAGAACTTCATGTTGGATGTACCAGAGGCCTCAGTTCCGGCAGTCGAGATGTGCTGACTGATATCAGAAGCAGGGATCAAGACTTCGGCGAGAGAGACCGAGTAATCCGGGAGGAAGTAGAGCTGCAGGTAATCCTTGGTGTCTGGATCAGCATTGATAACTCTCGCGACGTTGACGATCAAACGGATTGTCTAAGAGATAGATATATTAGCTTGAAAGTTTGCAACAGCCAGATGTGTCCCATACCAATTTGGCGATGTAGTCTGATTAGATTGAGACGTTACATAAGATCAACAGCACAACGCAGAAAGAGAAGACGTACACGCAGGAGCGGCCTTTCCAGCGAAGAAGACGACGCGAGGGTTAACCTTCTTCTTTTCTGCTGGGGACAACGCTTTCAAAGTAAGATATCGCTAAATGCAAGGCAACAATCAACCAAGCGTTCGAAGGTCAGTTAAAAAGGAACGCACGTGAATGACACCAAAGATGTTCAAGCTTTGGCGCTTGTACTCGTGAATACGCTACAAAGGCATACGTCAGAAAACGAGGAGCAGTACCGGTAACGATCAAGCTACATACCTTGATCTGAACGTCGAACATAGCGTCAGTCCTGACGATGAGGCTGAGAGTAGCTTGGACATGAGCCGCCAGTCTCTCCTTGTTGCGTTGCTTGATAGCAGCCCACTCTTTGCGGAAATCGGCATCCTCAGCGAAAGGAAGAAGGCCTTCGAGGAGCTTGAGGTCCTTCAACCAGACCTTCTTCTCGACCTTCAGCGTCTTGGTGATGAGGTCGCTAAGCTCGGGGTTGCATTGGTCAAGCCATCGTCGCGGAGTAACTAATCAATCAAAATCAGAGCGCTGAGAATGTATATCTCAATGAAGATACACACTGCCATTGGTGACATTGGAGTATCTGAATGCCAATGTCAGATTTCAAGAAAGCACGAGGAAGGATAAAGTTAGGACATACTTGTCAATGCCTTCGAATTCGACAAAATCTTTCAAGATAGTAGTCTTGACGAGGTCACTATGAAGCTACACGTTTGTCAATACCGACCATTTCCGAGAAGGCATCAATAGAAAACGGACGAACCTCAGCGACACCGTTGACCTTGCGACTTCCTATGCATTGCCAAATGAAGTAAGTAAAGCTACCGCAAAAGGATCAAGGCGGAAACGTACCGATAGCAGCCAAGTGGGCCATTCGGACCTGTTTCGGTTGTCCCTCTAACATCCCCATTCAGTATACACGACCCCGGAGCGCGATAAACACTCAGCATTACCTTCAATCAAGGACATCCGGGCCAACCTTTCCCTATCACCGGGGAACTTCCTCTCGACGGCTAAACAACGGGGAAGAGACGTCAGCGCTCCGAAATAGATTAGATGACAGCGGCATGGAAGGTCCGCTCACCTTGAAGGAAGAACCTGCAAAGGGGAAGAAGAAAGAAGATCGATGGGTTCCTGAAAACTTCGAAATGAAAGGGATAAGCCGGACGTACAGGTTCTTTGAAAAAGAAGATGCATTAGAAAGGAAATTCGGGGCCGGAATAGGGAAAGGAGGTTACTCACGATATCATAGATAATCTGCAAATGCCTTAAACGAAGAATGAGCTTTTGAATATCTTGACGATTAGCCTGATCAAGCATACCTGGGAAGAACGTGCTCAAGGAGAGGAACGGGCCATTTCTCGAGTGCTTCCTAAACAGGTCGTCAAGTAGGGAAGGTTTCGGAGAATAGGGAAGATACGAACGGGAAGGACGGTGTGGTTAGTGTAGAAGAAGGTGTTAGTCACGATTGTCCACGCTTGATCCCAGGGGAGGTCTTCTTCATCAATGAGGATTCGCATCAACTCGGGAATAGCAAGTGTTGGGTGAGTCTAATGATAACAAGGAGGCCTTAGTCCGGAATCAAGGCGACGACTAATGCGAGACACCGCGTACATCATTGAGCTGGATAGCGACAACTGAGAGACGAATGGTTCAGCACACGAAAGACGGGAGGAGTAGGTACTTTCTTACAATCGGGGAACTCCTTCAAAGGCTTGCCCTGATTCTTGAATCGACGCATGATATCAGCCAAACTTGCCGCAGTCCAGAAGCTGTACATTTAACCTAGGATCACTAATTGACAGCAATAGCAAACCGTTGAACTTACTATTGCTGCTTCAAGCGAAGCTCTTTACCGACTGCCGGCCGTTAATATCAAAGCCTATTGACGACAGAGTTAAGGAGAAGCTTACAGGACCTATTAAAAATGGGTCAGCATTGGACAAAATTAAGGCATACAAGACGTACGTGTGGTCATTCGGGTAGAGAACCGAAGTGATAGCATCTGCAGAGTTGGAAGATTCGACGGCCGCCTCATAATTTCCAGCTAGTCTTTCTGTTGATCATAACCCATCTCTTTGCAGTGAGAAGCACGTACCATTGAAAGAGTTCAAATCGAAACCTCGCTTCGATCGACTCTCCCACAACCTCAAATTGTTCGTGGTCTTGGTGGCATAGCCAGGGATCATCACATCAAAAGCAACAGCGACGACCTCCTGACCGCCTTCCCAGACAGCCCTTCCGCTTCCATCGCCGAGCCTATTTGCATGACCATAGAAACGGACTTCGTAGGTGACATCAAGACGCGGCAGCTAGTACCCGTTATGAGATCACACATGACGCAGGTGGTACAATAGGAGGAACCTTACCTCCCAAGGATTCTGATTATCCAACCATGGGTCAGGAGCCTAGTAAGAAGTGTACTATGTTTAGCGCAAGCGGCAGTAGACAGGGAGTTTAACGCACCTCGAGCTGGTTGCCTTCAGGCGAGATGAGTTGCTGGAAGATACCGTACTTGTAACGCAGACCGTATCCCCAAAGCGGCAGTTGCTAAATCATCCTTGAGTTAGATAAGGGACTGGGCGAGTATGATGGAGGACAATTTACTGTCGACGATCCCGAATCAAGGTAGCAAGCAGCCAACCTTCCTAAGCCACCGTTGCCCAAAGCAGCATCACGTTCCTTGTCAAGAACATCTTCCATGGAAAAGCCGAGCTGCTTGACACCTTGCGCGTATTTGTCTTTGAGACCAAGGTTCAGGAGCTAGGGTGGATATATGAGCTAAATCTGATTCCAGAATAGCCAGAAGGACAGGACGCACGGCGTTGTCGAGAGTGCGGCCCATGAGGAACTCGAGGGAGAGGTAGTAAGCACGTTTGGGGTTCTTGCGGGTATAGGTGAATTGTGTCTCGTTCCACTTGACAAGGAGGTTGTCCCGGACGGACAGAGCAGCAGCTTGGTAGGCACCCAGATCATCTATCACAGTGTCCCGTCGTCAGCACTGAGACATGAATATGAGCATAAACTGGCGCACCGAGGTTGTATGGCTGACGGGCGAGCGATGTCTGGACGTGGTTGACAACCGATTTGGTAATGGACTCGACGTCTGCAGTTGAACAAACGAGGATTGCAACATCAGATATCGCGTCGGGTAGGTCCATCATCAATGGAGGTATGTAATACCTTTATCAACGTCGCGCATGCCGGCGCGCCATACTTTCTCCTCACCGCGAGGCCATTTCTCCTTGCCAGAGGAATCGGTCTCAGGGAGGTAACCTATAAAGTGTAAGCGATACGTCGCGACGCGAAGACTGGCTCATAGTTCACCAGTCAGAGTTCGAATATGGCGACGAGGACGGCTCGATCGGCCAATAGTCTTGGGATCGAGGACGGAGGTCATCGTTCAATGTCACTGAGATTATGCGTTCCGACGATGACTGGGAGGAAAAGGGGAGGTGGATCAGGACGGTGAGGGTCCTCCTGAGAGTTCTGGAGAGTTTATCTATTTGTCGAGATGTTCCTTGCCCGAAGTCAGGTGGTCCGACATTTCCGGTTTTGGAATAGCTCCTCCGTCCGTTTGGATTCGGAATAGTGCTTGCGCTTCCAAGGAGAAACCCCCTTGTTTTCTTGATGATAATTGTCTAGGCCTTGCAAAATGTTTCAGAAAGTGAAAAAGTGGCGTATTGTCTCTACTAGTAGGGACCCGGAAACGTTCTTCGGACGATGTCCCGGTCCTGTCCAATGGATAGAAGCTGCTCCGTGAGTAAGGTGGTGATTGGTTTACCACACGTTTGAGTCCGAATTACTGATACTTTGGCGTGAAGGAGCCATGTACGCGCCGAGGGTCTGTCTTTCCTCATTCGCAGTACTTTCGAAGCTGCGGGTACAGTCCGAGAACTCAAGGACTCCAAATAACTTCGGCATAAAGAAGACTGCCTGCATCTATCTTTGTCCTCCTGTATCTATGGCGAAAATCGCTTATGGGATGGTGAGACGGCAGTCGCGCCGCAATGACAAGAATATCCCTACTATCATCCGATTCGAACAATAGGAAAGACGATCCTTAGTTACTAGTACCCTTCTCGTATTCACAACTTCACACTCCAATCCCGACTGTCAAACATCATATCGGACAGTCTGCCCGAACGCTGGCATTCCGTCAAGGTAAACTTCCTTGTGAGGTGAAGAGGCAAAAAAATCAAAATTTACCGGTTATCACATCGGGGAGCCAACCTCCATAGAAAGACCTCGGTAGACTAACAGAACGTGGTTTTGACATGTACACCTAAATGTTCTTGGGAAAATGGGCCAGGAGTCAGGACCATCAGAAGACGAACCTGGAGTTTGGAGCCTTTATGCCCATGATCAATGGCAATTCTATCGTGCAGCGATCATATATATAGGTTGTACCCCGATCAGACAAATGCACTATGGTACGCCGTATGTAATTCTTCATTTGCCAGCGAGCCTAATTCCGAGTATCTGTCATAGACCCGCCCGAGGTCTAGTGACTTGGATTGAGTGTGAAGAGTCAAAGTTGACGTTTTCGATTGTCATACCGGCGGAGTGCATGGGGGGCACACGACACAATTATGTCCCACCAGGTGGGCCCCATACTCGTTGCTGACAGGTACATCCAATAGTCACAAAAATAATTCGTCCGCATCACCCAGTTTGGTTCAATTTGGCATTCGTGACAGAGGGAATGTGCCAGTCCTGCTGAGTAGGTGCGCCTGTTATACGACACTATGGCTTCTTCCATCGACTGTAATCTGTGCCAGTGTTTGCAACCCGATCCCGACATTGCAGGGATTGGAGTACGCGCCCTCTGTTTGCGCTCTCCCGGAATCATGACCTGACAACTTTGACTTCTAGACGCTTATCGCATTCACATTGATATCGACGATCACCCTCGCATTCGCCATCGGTGCACTGCTCACCAATGTCGTTGGCTACAGAGATAGCTTTGATGCGCATATCCGCCCTCCTTTTCTAAGGAAACTGCTGGGACCTGAGAAAGACGACTTGGAGGGGAAGTTAAGGGAGATGAAAACGCAGAAACGGATGAAGGAACTTTTCCTCCCCATGATGTTCTCCCTGAGTGACACTCAGCTCATCACAAGTCTATCAATTATGATTGCTGGATGGATTCGGATTCGGGAGGGACTGTCGGTATATCACTTCACTGTCATTTCCGATATGGCATGGATGGCGAGCAACACGCAGCTCCTGTCCTTTTTCGCCGTACGTCATTGCATTCATGCAGCAGAAGAGAGGCATCCCCCCGATCTGAATCCCATCCCAATTTCTGCCTCAGCGCAGCCACCCGAAAGGCAGAACGGTCAGCAACCCAATGTTGACCCATATCTCTTCCTGCCGTCAAGGCTGCTCCGTGCATTTCTCATGTTCTGTCAGTTTTCAATGTTGTTTGTTATCGCTACGGTTCAAGGCCACGCGGAGTGGTACGATGTTTTCAATTGCCCTGTCGCGTGCGTCTTCCGCGACTTCAAACCCGGTGGTGAGCCATACCGTTGGACCAAGGCAAACTACTTCATGCTCTTATGGGGCTATGGAGCTACAATCATCCCCTTACTCTACTACAGACGAGATCCTCGTCCTCCGCCAGGCCCCATTCGCCGTTTCGTCAGTAAAATAAGGCGAGCGCTTCGCAAAGCACCCAGATGGCTCCGTTGGATCTTCGAATTCATCCATTCCATGACTTTCGACGTGCTCTTTACAGCGTCATGGTTTGCTATTGGTGTGCGGGACTTTATCGAGAATCGGAGGGTTGCTCGATCGTACTTTGAGGCACCCGAATGCGAGGGGGACTTTCGTGCAGAGGATCGGTGGGGATTCGGCCAGTTGGTTCCCATGTTGCTATTACTGGCTCCAACTCTTGCCACCTTGGATGCGTATGGGAGGATATTATCTGGATACGAGTTAGAGGTGAATCCGGGCCAAGAGAAGCCTGACTATTCTGAACAAGTGGGAGATTATGAAAGGGAAGGGGCAGCGCGACTGTAAAACCATCAACTCTCAAGACTGTTTGACTTGATTCGAAGTGATTGAGGACATTCAAACCACAGGACACTTGAAGGTACACTTTACGTAGATATGTTTCTAAAGTCTCTGGTATGTACTATATAAATTAGTGCCAAAGTGAACCCAGCTACTGAGGCAGAAGACATGGGGAGCGGACAGGGGTCCGGCAACCCGGATCACATGGATCATAATTTGTTCCTGTAACGGGACACGATTCGCGATCAAACCAATGATGGTTGCGACGCGAATCTTGGAGTTGCACCTTGATTCTCCCCCAAGGAGCCACCAGACGCGTTCTCCTAATTCTTTCCAGTGTATATTGTGATATATCTCTCGCTGCTAGCAGCTAAAATGTCCCTGTCAGAACTCCAAAAAGAGAATGCTAAACTCAAAAAGGTCTGTCTTCAGACACTGACTCCCCCTTGTCACGTAACACGCTGACACAATAATGTGTGTCCACTTTAGCAACTGGAAGAGAGTCAGGCTAGGGCAGCACGACGCGATGCACGGGTCGCACATTGGAAGAACGCGTATCAAACACTTGAGGTGAAGTTGGAGGCAAAGAGCACTGGGGAGAATGACTCTGAGGAGGGCGAAGGCCGTGGCACTCATTCCGAACGCGAGGATGATAGTGATTTAGAGGTGTTATGGGATGAGAACGACCACATCTGGAGATGCAGCGATTGCTTCTCTGAGATTGACGGGAACACGTGTATGGGGTGCGAGGCACGATTCTCGGATGTGAGTAGCCTAGTTCCAGGCCAATGACTAGCAAGAACTATTTATGATTGGGCATACTTAGATGGAAGAAGAAGATAACGAGTTCAGCTGCTCGACGATCTCTCAAGCAGAGACGTACGATCGTGTATCTCACAGACGTGGCTCAACGCCGCTCCTCGACGCAGGCCATATCCGTGTGCCAGACAGGTGGGTGTCGCGGAGGGGAGAGTACTGCGAACTCATCAAACGCGGTGCTACAGCCCTGATGTGCGATACCTTTCACCTGGAGTTCACTAAAGACGGAGGCATCTACGCGTATGCGGACCAAGCATTGTTTGACGAGTTTTCAGGGGAGGCTATGAAGAAGGGGGATGAGTGGAAGATTTACCTTGGGCGACGCCTACAGCTGGACGTGGACGATCATGATGGGTCCGAGTTTATTGAAGGCCTTTTGGAGGATGCTTTGCTCTTCAATTCAGGGAAATATCGGTGGGAGACTGTTAAGGAGGACGGAGAATGGATTACACGCCCTACGACTTGGATGGACGGGGCTTTAAAGACAAGCGACGTGGAATCTTCTGAAGAATCGGACGAGGAAAGCGTCACGGTCGACAATGAAAAGGAACAAGACAAGAAAGAGGTAGAAAGCGGCAACGTCGAGAATGAAGATGGCGAAGACAAAGACGACAGTGACTATGAAGACGACGAGTCGACAGACGATGGAGGAGCAGAAGGAGATGGAGGCAAATTCGTTTGGAATACCGACTATACCACAGAATTCAAGACATGGGTACATGGTGGCCGATACGATCATCCAGAGACCGGCCTGGCTATCGTCGAGGACAGATATTACGATACCGACGATGACCAGGAGGACGATGCGTCCGTGCACCCTGACCCTTCGAACGATATTGATATTGACATGGACGCCCCGGAAGGCTCCCAAGCCTCCAACCTCCAGAAAGAGGGCTCCGGTACTTCCATCACTTTGGCCACCTCCCCTTCAAATGCAGATGAAGACATGGAATCTGAGAGCAGCTACGATAGCGATTTTAACTCGGACGAGAATATGAGTGGGGATGATCCCCAAGTTCTCAGGCGTAGAGCGGAAGCATGGTTCCCGGATCCCCCGTTTTGGCGATAAATTCGGGGATTAAAGCAGAATGTGGTTCCTTTTCTTTCAGAGCTTGTACATGTGTTGATGTTGGGAAGAGAAATTTAATAGTATCGAGCCCCTAGCATTAACTGGTAAATAAGACGCGATTTAGACTATGTAGATTTGACCAATTGACGCGTTGTTGTGAGATATTTGTTTGTCGAGATATATGGAGCAATCCCCTGCAATCGTTCCTTGTTTTGGTCCCATCACGTATGTACCCGATTATCAGCCGCCCTCGTCGAGGGCCCAAGGCTCGTCGCTGAAGCCCTGTTGGTCGTCGCCAATCCTCGTGGTTGCAGCATCGTCGACGATGCCATCCGATGGTGATTCTCCTTACCCAACTGACGTCTCTGGCGTCCCGGTTAGCGGTCTCGAGCCCGAGGGTAACCCCAGGCTGTGTGCGTTTTACGGTGACTATGTAGAGGCTTTATAAGGTACCTATATTGACCCCGCATAACGCAAGACATACAGAACGATGCGTATACTTAGCCACAAACTGCTGCGCGCTTAGCGTTCAATTAGGGGCGACCATGTTCTGAACGGCTTGGCCGCGATCCCGGATCAAACAGCGGGCGATCTAATGAAGTAGCACATGGTACTATTGATCACAGCTCTCTTTCCTCTTCTCCACCTCGAACCTTTTATTTTAGTTTCTAGCAAGTGCAACATGGTTTTTGGTCTCTTTTCGAAAAAATGGAACCCAGATGGTAAAGTCAGTGTTCTATTATCTTATATACCAAAACCCGACGAACTGACACGTAGATTGAATCGCGCGTTATTATTCCACTGCGGATACGAAATGGCAATGAACCATGCATGAGAACAGCATGTCTACGTAACGGGTGGTAGCGCTGGTCTGGGTTTGGCGCTGGCCAGGCTTCTTGTTCAGAAAGGAGCGCATGTCTCCATCGTCGCACGCAACCAAGAACGGCTGGATAAGGCTCTGGAAGAGCTCGAGGTAGGTGTACCCCTCGAAAGACTCTGTTCCACCGCTAAATCGATTTCTCCCTATAGCAAGTGCGAAAAACTTCAGCACAAATCATACAAGCAAAATCACACTCGTTGGACATAGCCAGTGCATCGACAGCTGCGCTCGAATCAGTTTGCGAAGCTCATAACGGCGAAGCACCCGATGCCATTTTTACATGCGTGGGAGCTTCTAAGCCAATGTTCTTCATCGAGATGACGGAGGAGGACCTTACGAATGGAATGACGAATGGGTACTGGGTTCAAGCCTGGACAGCTTGGGTGCATGGCAATACCATCTCTTGGAGTCGTCAGGACTGACATGGGGTTGGTAGGCAGCTGCGAAGAAGATGGCACAACAAAAGAAACAAGGGAAGATTGTCCTTGTGAGCTCGACATTAGGCTACATGTCGTTCGTCAGCTGGGCGTCTTACTCACCCGCCAAACATGCTATCCGAGGTCAATCATTCATTCCCACCGACTTTCTCTTCACATGTTCTGACTACTTCACAGGTCTCGCAGATACCCTCAGATCAGAGCTTATGCTCTACAAAATCGATGTCCAGGTCTTCTTCCCACCTACAATGTTTACACCGGGCTTTGACGAAGAAATGAAGACCAAACCGGATATCGCCAAGGAGATTGAGAAAGGTGACGAACCGCTCACAGCTGAACAGGCCGCTCTCACTTTATTCAAGGGTGCTGAGAGTGGGGAGGAACATATCGCCGGCAACTTTCTCACGCAGATCTTTAGAGCATCCTCACGCGGGGCAGTGGCTCACTCAAACTGGATAGTGGATGGCTTGCTTGACTTTGTTGCATACGTGAGTCGAATTGAACATGTAAAGGTCTTTTTCTAACTGGTGTGGCGTTAGATCGCTGTCCCTGTCTGGCGCTCAGACGTTGACAAGAAGGTTGCGCGCCATCGAGCGGAGCATGAGCAGTATCTCCAAACCAAAGGATTCTTCTCGTCCTAGGTTCACCTTCTCACTCATAGCGTTTTCTTATACCCCTCCACGTTGCAGCTAATGTGTTAATGCTACATATCATGTTTATGTATCCGAGTCGAAGTCGCTATCGTAGCTGCTCTCTGAAGATGCCGATTCGAAATCCATGTCATCATCATTTTCTTCCTCGACAACAGTTACGGTCAAAGCAGCTTCAATCTCCTCTTGCTTGACATCATGATCTGTCGAGGCTTCAACGTTTTCAACATCCATGTCGATATCATTCGACGCCTCTGAGTGGACAGACACGTCGTCAACGCCGTCGTCGTCGGTGTTGTAGTACTTGTTCTCAACAACTGCCAGCTTCGTTTCGGGATCTTCGTGTTGGCTTCTGTGCACCCAGGTCTTCAGTTCCATGGTATAATCCGTTTTGCGATCAAAGTTGCCTCCATCGTCCTCGTCACCTTCGTCCCAGTCTTCTTGTCCATCCTCTCCTTCTCCTGGACTTTGGATGTGACCCCCATCTGATGATTCGACGTCGCCTGTCTCCAATGCCTGATCCATCTCGTTTGTGGGCCTTGTTACCCACACTGCAGGACCTTCCTTGACAGTTTCCCACCGATACCGTCCAGCCGAATCAAAGAGCAAAACGTCCTCTAACAGCCCCTCGATAAACTCGGAACCATCATGATCATCCGCATCCAATTCCATTCTCCTCCCAAGGTAAATCTTCCATATATCGCCCTCTTTCATACCCTTCCCTGCGAATTCGTCAAACAAGGGTTGGTCTGCGTACGCGTAGATCCCTGTATCGTCTCCGAACTCGAGGTCGAAGGTGTCGCACATGAGGGGTGTTGCCCCGCGTTTGATGAGCTCGCGGTATTCGTGGCTGCGGGATTCCCGTTCCCATTTGTCGGGAACGCGGATGTGGAACTGGGAGATGGGCGTTGAACCGCGTTTGGAGGATACGCGATCGGGTGTCTCTGCTTGCGATATGGTTGAGCAGCTTTGTTCGGGCTGTTGGTCCTCCGGGATCTACATATGTACACGTTCGATGAGAGTCGGCCGTTGTGGCGTGTCGCATGCATGCTACTTATATGTATGATTACTCACGTCGAATTCGGCTGCTTCGCATGTTGGACATGCGTCTTCTTCGATCTCCCAAGAACAACCGCTGCATCTCCATACGCGGTCGGTTTCGTCCCACAGTGCTACTGCATCGCCCTGGCTTTCCTCGAATTCTTCGCGGGCACGGGTTAGGTTCTCCTCTGCTTGTTTCCGGAGTTCGATCTCGCGCTCGAGCTTTTGCTCGAGATCGCGTTGGGCGGTTCTCAGTTCTGCGATGCGCGTGTCTCGTCGTTTGACTCTTGCTTCGATTTCTTCGACTTGCTACCGGTTGTGGCGGATCGAATGTAGTAAGGTTAGGGCGAGGTAGTGGTTGTTGGTTGGGGTATCAGGTTAGTTGCGCGTTGGTATGGAATAGGAGGGAAGGGAAGGGAAGCGGACCTGTCTGAGCTTGAAGTTGTCGTTTCTGAGTGTCGACATCGTGAGCTAGCTCGAGTGTGGTTGGAAACGAAGACGGGGTTGGCGGAACGCGCTATCCAAAAGGTATGTGCGGAGGAGAGGTATATTTCAATGCCCAGCCCTTTCGGAGCACGTTGATCCGTTGATTAGATCCTCGGTATAGGCTGCCGGAGCGGCCTGCCACCGACGAGTAAATGCCAGAAACCTGCATGTTCGTGCAGGAAGCATGTCCAGATATATGTCACGCTTGATAGTTCCTATTCTTCGATTGACTTAACGGGCGAAGGGCCACCATTAGAGCCTTGCCTCGCGTTTTTATGCCGTATGGAGCAGGTCTAGGACGCGGGATGTGAGAAATTAAGAGCGAATATATATTTGTAGTTTATAAAGGAAGAAGGGAGAGGTAGATTATTAAGGAATACCGTAGTGGGGAAGGGGAAAAGAAGGAATGGCATGGGAGAAGAAGTACATCTCACTCGGATTTTTTGGATTATGCTGCAGTTGTGGGCACCGGCTACTGGATGCAACGAGGTATAAGTTGGTATGGGGATCCGGAAGGTAACTTGTGCTTGGAGGTGGATCGAGTGATCAGTATCCCTGGGAGATTGTCCTTATCATTGTGTCGCCGTGTGCTGCAAGGGGACCGGGTTACTGGGATTATTGTCAACGTTGTCCGAGGAATTTTGACCCAGTTGCTTTGAGCGTCGCATATTTAAAACAGCCTGGGGTACTTTCAAGGCATTGATTCCCGCCATGACTACCGGAAGGATCTGGTAGCTCAGAGCATTAATCACCACCATAATATGCCTCCGGAGACGACCCGACCTCACCTGCCCAAATTTCCACTGAGATATGCCGCTGTGGTTGATACCGGGATGGCTGGACAGCAGGCCCTCTATAGTTACGACCAAGCCAACTAGTATCTGCATGACTTGATATATGAATGAGCAATATTCTGCAAGGAGTCGTGAAAGCGTACCGAGGCTGCCAGACTCCTTCTGAGTATTGATCGTGTCTTGCTGGTGATTATTCGGTCCAGCATATAAGCCCCGTCAAGTAACATTGCCCTCGGCGACGGCTCCAAGTTTTTTCCAATTTCTCCGGAAATTTCTTCAATCCTAATGAGCCTTTGGTGTAGACGGGCATGTTGATAGATGTCATATGTGCGAGTGATGAAATATAGCCAAAATAGAAATAAAGCGATTGCCTCCAGGATGTAAACGATCAGGGAATCTTCCTCCTGACCTTTGCAAACTAGTGTGGAGCTAATAGTCGGTGTGACCGTGACACACCAAAAGTATAAGACGTAGGTGCAGCCGAGCGCCTCACGGAGCCAGTCAAAGAATGATAGAAGACGCCCCAGAGGAAACAAAGGGCCCAGCTTGCTGCCTTTAGAGGGGTAATGCAGCTGGGTGTTGAAGTGCAGTGAGTTCTTATGGATAATTTGATATAAAATGTCAAACATTATCACTGCAATTGAGAGGGCCACGTTTGCTTGGAACATCAACATATGTAAGGAATAGCTCACAACAAAGAATGATGGTGCCCTCTTCAATGATAATTTCTCCACGAATACAAGCTACTAGGCCGGAAATTGAAATAGCCATACTGAGTGTGGTCAAACCCCAGTGGATATCAACAACATCTTTCTCTTGTGATAATTGAGATAATGCAACTTGGGAAGGTTATGCAATTAGTTTTGTTCCGTACTCTGAAGGAGCATGCACCTACGGTGTGTGAACAGTTGAAGATAAATTGCAACTCGGACCCCAATTCCTGTATATCCATGGGTTTCAGTGTATGGTCAACAAGGAGGGTTGTCCAATTGTTCATCTTACCCATGATGTCGGGGTCCCTGTGTTGCGTGAGGGTAAATCAAAAAGACATGAACATATCAAAGGTGCGAGGGGACTTACAAGGAAACCTCATGATCAGGATAGGTTGAACTCCCCACGCCAGACATGTAAGATAGATCGTGACGACTTGACCGTCCGGAAGCGTTATTGAGCTTGAGTCCAACTGAATTTTGAAGAAGGGGTCGTACCAGTATGAGCTGCCTTGAGTACGACGGCTCTACCATATCCACACCTTTTTTTTTTTACGTCAATGTCAACGACAGAATGCAATCCTTAATTTAAACTCACAAACAATGCTCCCTTTATGGCTAGGAGCTTCGCTGATCGTTGTGTGTAACAGCTGCATACCATGATAGAAGCAATTTAATTAGAATTTCCATTCGACCCAGGGACTGGCCCAACAGTTAGTGAGCATGTTGAGGACACGAACTTTCACAGGCACCGGAAGGATCCGATGTTATGGCGTTCATCGACAGCATGGGCGCCCACTGCCCAGTGACACTGTTCCCATGCTATGAGATGGAAGGCACGTGTAACTCGTCCAATTTATCATGGATTTTTAACCGTCGGCCTACAGCTACACACATTTTGGCTCTCCTTCCAGCGGTACAAGGCACTTACAAGGCACTCCAGTTCTGGAAAAGCGGGGCACCGAGTCGGATCATTATCATCCAGAAGGGCCCATGGCAGCTTCCGCATATCGTTGCGATATTCCGGCACCCCATTTGCTTTGATTAGTCTCACCTGCTCCTCATTTGTTGACGTTCCGAATTGGAAGCTAAACGAGGTTATATCTCTGTCAACATGACAGTGGGAATCAAACAGTGCTTCCATTGTCGAGGCTGTCCTGGAGCTTAAAATAAGTCCTCGTATCTTGGGTATCCTCAAGTACGGACCGATTCCACTCATAAACCAAATGGGAGATGAAGAGTACCGTTTTTGTGGATACCGAATCGTCATCAAAACCTTTAGTTGAGCGTCGGACAGTCCAGGCTTTCCTTAGAATCCACACTACTACTGTATATATATATACGGGGTCCTCGTGCCTCCCAGAATTCTGATCCAGCTTCAACCCATAAATCTTATCTTACATACGACCCCTGGGGGTCCCTATATTGCATGAGGGTGAATCAAAGGCCAGGGTGCCTAGCCACAGCGTTGGCGTAGTATGAGATAGAAGGCACGTGTGTTTCATCCTAGTGATCATTGAGACAGAATCGTCTCAGGTTCCTGTGCAGGTTTTTGTCAACACCAAACCGCGAGGCACAGTCGGATCACAGTGGCTGTCCACGTACCTCAGCGTTTCTTGCCTGTACCAACTCTCGGAGCATCTCTTCTTGTTGCTCCTCTGAGCCCATTTTTCCAGTCAGAACTTTCTCATAAGGCAGTATGTGATACTATACTCACAATAGTACCGAGGGATTCCTTGCGATGCATGCATGACTTCACCTATAGGGGTGGCAACTCGGACTTCAGCTTTGAGGCACTGAGGTCAACATCGGGATGGCGGAAATTTTTGATCCTTGTGGGCATATACATGATAGCAGATAAAGTGTATAATATAGGGAAGCAAACGGTACAATCATGGATACACCGTATATAAGGGGCAAGTATATAGGTGAGTACCTGCCAAAGCATATGGTACTAACGGGATTACAATACATGCGCTGCTTTACCGGTCACCAAGCTCAAGGTCTTCCGTGTCTAAAAACTCCCTTTTGCAGTGGCTCTATGAACAAAGTCCTGGTATCTATGCGGCTAGTAAATAAGTTGGTAGCACCATATGAAGGTCCAGCCCTGATGGCTTCTAACGTCTCACTGCGTGTCAACTCAGTCTCTAAATTTAGAATCTCACTTCCTCAGTTAACAGAGTTACCCAAAATGCTGAACGGGGAGAATGTCAAGGATATTTCTGCTCACACCATTTGCCCTCTTTCATGTAACCTGTTATCTTGTTGTAAATCGCTGTGCTCCCCTCCAGAGTTGTTCCAGAGTCCCTCATATTTATTGGTGACTTTGATGCCTCAAGGGCCCGGGCCGTCAGGCTAGTAGTGATAGAATAATTGTTCCGAGACAGAATTGTCTCGGTTCATCCCACACAGGTTTTTGTCAACATCAAAGTGCGACGCACCGAGTCGGATCACAGTGGCTGTCCGCGTACCTCGGCGTTTCCCGCTTGTACCAACTCTCGCTGGAACATCTCTTCCTGTCACTCCTCTGGACCTATGTTGCAATACTCTCCCAGTCTGAACTTTCTTATAATTATGAATGTAATTATTTACCTACAGCACGACCAAACTCCTTGTGAGGCATATATTACTTCATTTGTAACGTAGGCAACATTGGCTTTGAGTAAGCTATGAGAGGTCAACACTGAAATGCCATGTAAAAGTGATACCGTACCAGATACAGGGAAACTAGCGGTACGAGCATGGGTACATGGTATATAAGAGACGAGTATATAGGTGAGCAATTTATCCCAGTGTCTACAAATTAGTTTCCCCAGCAGTTCTATTAACGAAGGAGCCGTGCGGCTAGTACCCAGGTCTGGTGTCTTCTAACATCTCAGAGTGTCGATGCCATCTCAGAATCTCACTTTTTAGCTAGAAGAACAACTGAAAATGTTGTTAAATATCACGTCGAATGTCAACAACATCGCTAGTCGCACCATTTGGATCCCTCAAACGCCATGCGGCTAGTAGTCAGATAAGAGACGAGTATATAGGTGAGCAATTTATTAAAGTATTTTCCGGTGTCTATAAATTAGTTCTCCCAGCGGTTCTATCAACGAAGGAGCCGTGCGGCTAGTAAATAAGTTGCATCCGGGTCTGATGTCTTCTAACATCTCAGTGTGTCGATGCCATCTCAGAATCTCACTTCCTTAGCTAGAAGAACAACCGAGAACGTGGTCAAATATCATGTAGAATGTCAACGACATCGCTAGTCACACCATTTAGATGCCTCAAATGCCGTGCGGCTAGTAGTCAGGCCTAGTCAAGTATAATACTTGGTTCTGTCGAGGAACATCGGCGCAGTGCGACCACTTCCCTGCAGCATTTCTGCTGCACCAAAATGCGATGCTGGGACTCCCGAGTCGGATCGCAGAATAGGTCGTTATATGTCTGGTAGCTCAGGTGCTGACAGCTCCCTCTGGCACACCAAACGGAAGATGAAGAACGCGGTTTCGGAAACCAGGCAAACTCTGTAGTTATATCAAACATTCAGTTTGACTTAGCGCCCAGCCATTGTGAATATCAAACCATCTCCATTGCGCTTCTCGGTGTGACCTTCCAAACGATCGGAGTTCTCCTTGGACTACGCACTACCGTATATACATGGTCAGAGTGAGATCGGAACTTCCGCTTCACGTTTCTCTCTATGATTCCTCGTGCTGCACCCCTTTAATCTCCTCCAGTCCAGCTATAATAGCCATTCAGCACGGATTAAAGATGAAATTTAATTCATACTCACACTTCTGGACCCGGAATAGGATACCCCTGAGAAAATCGATAATCAATAAGGACAAGTTACAATGCATAAATGTGAAGTGACAGTACGTACTACGTCTGGACCTAGTCATTTAATATGAGCAAGGTATACAAAAAACAACTAGAAACGCCTTCTTACCTGAATACAGATCATATACAATACCAGGAGTGGTGGGTGTATAAGCTCCAGGGAATGAGACGAACTCAGTCGGGAAGGCGTCCCCATCACCTGTCACTTCAACCTGAATGCAGCTCGGATAGATCTGTGCCCCGGGATAGGAGAACGCTATGGAATAGCGTTCAGATGAATGCAGACGTCGGGAAATGAACGTGCTCACCAAAGTGCAGGGCGATTCTAGTCGCCGGGTGAGTTCGTGAGCATAGAAATGATGTCTTCTCTTTCAGTTGTGGCATACTCACATCTCATGTCTCACGATATATTGACCGGGTCGGAGTTTCGGTGGGATTCGAGCAGTCGAAACTCCATTTGCTTCTCTCAGCAGCTCAACTGATCCCCATTTACCATCTTCGGTTTTGCCGACATGATGTATCTTGAACCAAACAGGGCTGACACCAATGTCGATGTTAGTATATTCTTCTGATAGTCTGGGACAGGAAGGCTATGAAGACAGACTGACCTATCTCCTGGCATCCAATTTGTAATGTCGGTATCATCGGGGACTCGAGCCATGTAGGTGATGAGAGGCCCTTTGTGGTTATCTGGCCACGAAGTCCAGTTGAATTTGATTATATCTCCAGCAGCTATCTTTCCGAAGAGGGGTGCAGGCTCGGTCGCAGCTCTGTTCTTGGTATACCCATTGCATTGGATACTAAGATCAAGGGGGTAAGCTGCTTATAAAAATCTGAGCCAGGATTGAGATCCATCGCACTCGATAAGCGAAACATTCTCAACAGGGCCTGTAGTGTTGAGCGTCGTCAAGATGAACTTTGGGGTTTACCGCGATGGGTCTGCTCACCGTTCCAAGGTAATTTGCGAATGATTCGCTGCGGGGTTGGAAATATGTACCTGTCGTATGGTACGTGAGTATGAATGTTCCATGATCAAAGCCAGAAGAGACGTTCACGGGTCGGCATAAGGGAGGTACCCAGTATACTTAGTCTCCCCCAAGGTCACTTCCTGTACATATCCATGGGCTCGCACGTAAGGGACGAAGCCCAATACAGTCGAGACGGCGATAGAAGCCAGCGAAATTGATAGATGCACCATCGAGTCGAAGGAGTGGGGTCGGAAAAGAAATGAATATATCCGAGGAGCCATCGTTTTTTTAAGACGATCGCAAACATAGCGCCGAGATATCGAGGTGTACCCTAATGCTGGCGAAAGGTTATGCCATGGCACCCACGCGAGTCAGAGCCATGCTCACCAAGTGCGACATCAGGATCAGGGAACGGGTATGCCCGCTAATTACCTTGGAGAAGAACTTCGATTTCTCCGGTGCGGGGATCTATAGGTCACCGAGCGAGGACGTAACGCCGGATTTGTTCGTCCGGAATGCTCGTCGGTATCTTCTTTCCTTACAACATCGGAGAAAATGTTACCGACATATCATCGCAAATAGAATGTTGGTTTGGGTGGTTAGATATCTGCGACGCGTGGCAGAATAGTTATTGTTGTTATGTAGACCTTAAGACTGATCCTTGCCCTCTCTTCATAAACATACCGAAGAATACGAACTCCGATTGTGAAGGACGTCATATGGAGAACAAGTTACCTATCTAGTATTGCTTTCAACACGACCGTGAAGTCCCAAAATATTACAGTTGTGGCTCTGAGAAATGTAGTATCAGCTATCAGCATCGACCAATGCTCAACATAAACCGAAAATCTATGAGTTCAATGGATCCAAGGTTAGAAATGGGAAGAGGTGCCCCTTATAAAGTTACAGTAAGTATCACGTAACCTTATCAATGCTTGGCGCCTAATTATAATGCGGTACCGGTACCGCTAGGAAGTCACGCACTGACCCCGTTCATATTTCAACAGTCGACTTCCACGACCTAAAAGAACCACCCCATGGAAGCGGATAATGAAAAACTCAGAAAGGAAGTTGCCGAGCTGCAAAAGGTCTTGCCAATATCTCGGTGGCTTGCGGAGAATCGCTAACAGTTTTATCCCAGCAATTACACTTAGCAGAACGCAAGGTGGCTGCCAATAGAAACATCGGAAAAACGCTTGAAAAACGGGAAGCTAGCAGTGGTGCTGAGAGTCTAGACGAAGAAGAAACTGAAGCCATCTGGGATGAAGGCGACCAAGTCTGGCGGTGCGACGAATGCCTTTGGGAGATCGATGAAGACGCTTGCATTGGCTGCGGGATGAAGTACGAAGTATGTCCAAATCACTTGTTAGTATTAATGTACAGTTACTCAACATTAATATTGCTCCATTGCTGACTTGTAGGTCCCCGAGTCGAATGAGCTGAGCAGTCAACTGTTTCTCAGGCAGAGACTCTCGACCGGTGCTGCCGCGAACGCGGCTCAACCCCAGAATTTGATGTTGGTCAGGTGCGCATCCCCGAGAAGTGGAAGAATCAGGGAAGAGAGGACGAGTACTGCGAACTCATTCAACGGGGAGCGACCCCTTTGATGTGCGAGGTCTTCAAGCTCAAGTTCACCCAGCAAGGCGGGATTTTTGCCTATGCAGATCAAGACTTGTGGGATGAATTTGCTGGTGTTGGCATGATTGGTCACACATGGAAGATATCCTTAGGTCGAAGGCTCGAGCTTGACGTCGAAGATCATGATGGTTCGGAATTTATCGAGGGCCTTCTGGAGGACGCCTTGCTCTTCAACACTGGAGAGTTCCGATGGGAAACCAAAAAGAATGGGGTGGGGATCTGGGTGACGCAACCGCGCGAACATATGGGCAAGGAGATGAACGGCGAAATTCCTGGACTACTCGAAGACGAATACGACTACGAGTCTGATGATGAGGAGGAGCTGAGAGGAGATGGCGGGGAATGGGATTCGGACGCAGATGATGGGTATATCATGGACGTAAAGTTGTGGACGGAGTCGAACAATCTGGGAGACCCTGTTACAGGGGAAGCCATTGTCGAGAACAAACCTTACGATAGTGAAGATGACTCGGACTCCGACGACGCTCAGATGGCCATGGACGTCAAATCGGAGCAGGACATGGAAGAGACGTTCCTGGTTCCTCCCGCAGAGGAAGGCGACGAAGCGATGGACTATGATCAAAGCAGCTGCGATAGTGATTTCGACTCCGACGAAGTCCTAAGTGGTGGTGATATTGCCCTCCTGGGAAGTGACTATCAACAATGGTACGGTCAGCCAAGGCGTTAGCTGACCAAGGCTAGTGAAAAGACGGTTTACTTCTGAAATTTGTATACCATACTTAAGTCAAATTTGTTTTTGAGTTGTTGATTATAGTCCCGGTAAGTACCCCTCTTAGTATTATCCAAATTATAGGATGGTATGCTCCTACTTACCACTGATACCTGCTAACTGGTCGGGGAAAGTTCTGCGACCAGCAATTCGAGAGAATGGCGCAGGTCGGATGGGCATGTCTTATCCGGGCCTCAGTGCGCCACCGGCGGTGGCGCCGAGTGAACGGCGTGAAGCGCCGGAACTCATCATTAGCGCCTAGCTAGAGGGATGCCGAGTTGCCTAGAACGCCACAAGCGCCGCGTTTCATGTCCCGAAGTTGTGTTCGTCTGGCTGGGAACCCAATCGTCCGACTTTACCACAGTACTGGGGCTTTTACTCCTGCTCTTTGACCCTATCTTTTTGTCTCCCCTTTATGTTGTTGAGAACTTCCCTGAATGTACATATGTACTCTTGACTTTGTCCAATTTAAGCCTAAGTGCATGTCTTTCCATTGTGACATTCGCTTGATAGCGCGACATGGGCGATTAATAACCCATCTTACATTTCATTGGATACGGCATAGCGTCTCTGCTAGCAGTTGATCGGGAATGCTAGCTTCGTTGAGGGACCATCCTGTGTCTTTTTCTAAGCAATCACATAGACTTCCCTAATGCCCCGAGGCCCCAGGAGTGCGTATAGAAAAAGGGTGTTCACCGTGTCGTCACAAGTCTTCAAGGGCCCCATGGAGAGTGTGATTTACACGCAGAGCCGCATACCCCTGAATAGCCCTTTCACTCGGAATGCTTCTTGTCGACTAACAAATGTCAATCGTTGGGTATTCTTATGCATTCTGAAATCTGAGTCCAGCGATTTGGGACAGATCCGTCAGGGGCTATGATAGCACATAGCGATAGCTCGCCCGTCACGGTGTGCTGCCCGGAGCTGTCTCTCCCCTTTATTTTCATAGAGGCCCAGTTGTTTCATAATCAAAATAAGGCCAAGGTACCCGCCAAAGGGTAATGTCTGGGGTTACACTCGAGATGTACGGGCGAAGAAGCCTGAGGTTTTTTCGCCATGATCGTTGTTTGTCGAGGCGGGAGCCCTACTTCCATTCTTTATGTGACTAAAGTGAAGCGATAGGTGATTCCTTTAGTGCTACTCATAGTCTGTCCAGAAAATTGGCGTGCGGTATTCACAAGGCGTTCCATAAAGATCTAGGCTAGGCTGGAAGTAGACAGTTTTACAGAGAGTTTTACAGACAGGGGCTTCACCGGCCGGCTGACCAGATGGTTCCGCGTCGCCGCCGGATCAAAATTCAGGCCAAACAATAGGCCCATAAATCCAAAAATATTTCCACACGTGTTGGACGACCACCACGACGACGTAGACGAGGCGACGAGCTCAAGGGCTCTAGGTGCCGGCAATAAACGTGCTGTGAGTAATAGATGCTGCTGGAGGACCCTTTTAACCGATTCCGTAGCCGTCTTTAATTTGAGGGACGGATACGCCATGCCCTCGTTTCTTTCCAAGGTACTGAGACGTAAACGGGATGATAAGGAGGGGTCTTCACCGTCGGAAGGCCAGCTTCTAGGCGGAAAGTTTGAAGATGTGTCGCCAACTGTGTCCCCAAGCGCGGCTAAATTCGCTGAGCTTACAGGACACGCAGAATTTCGAGGCAGGAATGAGGAGAGGAGTAAAGACAAGGACCACGCGTTGAGGACTTTCTTCAGGTCCAGATCTCGCGCTCGCTCACCTCCAAGGAGGCCCAGGCCAGTAGAAGAAATTCCACAGCTCTCGTTGAGGTTACTCAGCAACGACCATGAGCTTCATGCATCACACCCAATATTATCAGACCTTGCCATTGGCGAACACAGGCTGACCCCAGCGGAGGCATTAAATCTTATTCGAGTATGCTCACAAGCTCTTACAGTCCGAGGTGGGTATCGAATCATGCTCAGAATTTACAGCTATCTAATTTTATCTTGACACCAGGCATTGACACCCTCGGAATCATGCACCCTCATTGGCACTCTGCTTCTCCAGAAATCCAACGCGCTTTGATCTCTCTCTATATTCGTTCTTCCACTACACCCTCCTTTGAATCCGAAATCAACTCTGCGCGCTCACCGCATGATGTCGCAGCCGTTTTCCGTTGGGCTTTGCGCCACCTCGCGCTCGAAGGAGTCAGTTTCGGCAATGATCAGGATTGGTATCATACTTTCTTCGATCAGGAACGCACCAATGAATATCCCCCCAAGGCATTCTCTGAAGCCTTAGGGCCTCTCGTCCCAGCATCACACTTTGAACTGCTCAAGCAGGTTCTAGACACTTTCTCATCACTCGCATCGCACGCGGAAACCAACAGCACGTCGGGAAGCAAGCTGTCCAAGCTCTTTGGTCTGTGGCTTCTAAATTCCTCACGTTCCGACGTCAACGACGATTGGAACGCCTTTTATGACCGATGGGATGTAGCTGGTCGTCAGCTGGAACACCTCTTCCTTGCACATATTCGGTTAGTATGGTTGCAACTGTCTCCCAAATAACGTACTCATTACTGCGCAGAAACGAAGCAGCCGAACACCACATTCCTATCCGGCTTCTCGGACTTGTCAAGAAGTACCCTCCCTCTCCTACCACGGATCTCCGACTCCTCCCCCGCCCCAAGTTCACAACTCGCCTTTACGACGCTCTCTTTGTTCGCGTTGAGACTGAACTTCCTAACGAGAGTCTCCGTCCTACCTCCAAGACCCACCCATTACGCGTGGTTGCAGAAGTTCTGTCAGCTAATGCTGAAGATGGCGACCTCACAAGCTTATGGTCGAAGATTGTAGCCACTTCCAAAGCCGAAGGGAGTGGTTCGCCTCTCACCCGAATCTTCGCAGATGAAACCATTCGATTCTTATTGATGGTACCAGATGGCCAACAATCCGACGACCCGATACTGTCCCCTATCGTTGCTCTCGTCCCTCAAGGCCCCGGGTCTCCCAGGAGAGAAGCATTCTCCTTGCGAGAGTTCACAAGCGAGATCAAGCGGGCGGACTCGACGCAAAGCCAATCTACGACTGAGGAAACACCCGTCTCGCCGTTTAGCGCTGACTGGAGCGTTTTTTCGAGTGCAGGGTTTAGCGCCACGACCCCGCTTACGCCTCTTGCTTCTACCCTGTTCGGTACCGATATAGAACGTACACCTCCCGCGTTGATCTCCCGACGCCCCAGTCGACATGGGAAATCTTCATCGATCTCTTCTCCCCGCAAGAGTATCGACTTTTCGGACGAGGCTAAATCGAAAGCTTCAGCAGAGGGTGTGGATGAAACCATCAAGTTGTCTTCCAAGATCTCCTCCATCCGGATGATCCAACTCGACGAAGCGTTCATCGATTTCTGGAGCGACTCCCTCCTCGACCCCGTCTCATCTAAGTGGCCTTCCTTCGTCGTTTGCAAAATCAAACCGTCGCTTGCTTCACAGTTGTTGTACGGAGAGGAGGGTAACCAGAAGACTTTGCAATGGGTTGTATTGGAACAGGCGTTTACAGTCAAACCCCGACCGCCACCTCAGCGTCGGGCAAGTTCTCCAGGCGGGGAGAGTAGTCATGAACGCCCGAGCTCACCATCTTCCCTTGGCAAGAAACGATTCGCGTTCTGGTCAGCTTCACGTTCGCACTCTCTTGCTTCTATTGTATCATTGAAGAGCAAGAAGGACAACAAGGATGGAGCACGGGTAAGCGAGATGGGCGAGGTGTTGGAAGAAGATAGTGGGAATCAGGAAGGACGAGACGAAGGACATCGCCTATCACGACTCTCAACTGCAACGGTGAAGAAAGACAAGAAGCGCGAGCCGGTTGTGCGAGTTCGAGTTCCATCCCCGAAACCTCGCAAGTCGACTGAGGTTCCTCGGAAATCTATTGATGCGAATGTTGTTGCTGCTCAAACTGCTTCTCCTTCTGGGGAGCCCAAGGAAGAGAGAAGCAAGGAACTCGAGGCTACCACCGTCGCGGGGGCTGCTGCTGTTGTGGGTACTGCTACTGTGGTTGCTGCTACTCAGGCTGGAGGCGAAGAGGAATCGGAGAAGAAGCCTGAGGCTGCGGAAGAGACCCAGAAGGATAGATTGGCTCTTGTTGTCGGGGACGTGCAGGAAGAAACCCAAGATCTCGCTCCTGTGGTTGAGGAGTCGAAAGAGGACACGCCGGCTCCTGTCGTCGTTGAGGAGGCGAAGGAAGAAGTCCCAGTGGAACCCGTCGAAGGAACTCGAGATGTTGCAGCGCCTGTTGCCGAAGAAACCAAGGCAGACAAAGTCGCTCCAGCTACCCCAGTCGAGGAGGAAGAGATTGCGAAACCAGAGGAAGTCTTGTCTGAAGCTCCAGTCGAGGTGTCGGCGACTCAACAAGCTCCTACTCCGGACGATGTCACTCCCAAAGCTGAAGAAGTTGCTGATACTCTGGTTATTCATGAGGATTCCAAGGACGCCGCTGCCACTATTGTCGCGCCTAATGAAACGCCTATCGTCGAGGAGTCTGAAATTGTTCAACTTACCGAAACAAAGGAGGAAGCACAGCCACCGGCGACTCGGGCCGCCGAAGCCGCCCTGGCCGAAGAAAGTCCCGACGATGAGGCAGTCCCTGTTCCTGTCGAGACTGTCAAGGCTCCTACTGTTAAAGAGTCTGTTCCTGCTGCCTCCGATGATAAGCTCCAAGATGTTCTAACATCTGCCCCACCTGTTGAAACAGCCACCTCCGCTGTGGAACTAGTGGTGGAGGATTTGGCTCCCAAGCCCGAAGACTCGATTGTTCCTGTCGAAGCGTCTAAAGAAGAGCTCAAAGACAATACACCTATTCCTGTTGTTGAGGAAGCAGCCACCGTTTCGGCCGAGACTGTTCCTGTACCGGTCGAGGAATCCATTTCTAAACCCTCGCTACCAGAGCCCGCTTCCGATCAACAAACTGCTTCTGGAGATAATGATGCATTTGTCGAAATCGTTCACGAAATTGTAGAGGTCGACAAGATCGTTCCTCCCGAGATTACGGAGGTTCAGGGGGCCGCTGTGGGTTCTGCTCAAGCCGAATCTTCTGTAAAATCGGAGCAAGAGGCGGTCGATTCAATAACCCCTCAGGATGAAGGGAATCTAGAGGTTCCCGCCATACCTGCTTCATCTACCAGCGATGTCCAGGATATACCTGCCGAAAGTTTTGAGGAGGAGCCTGCGGTCGTTCAGGCTCAGGAAGCCGAAATTACTGAGTCGAAAGTCCAACCCGGATCTACCGAAGAATCGCAAAGCAATGAGGAAGCGTCTGCCACCGTCCCCACTGCTGGAGCCACGGCAGCCGAGATCATTGCCGATACCCAACGTTCCGTTTCAGACTCTGACAATGTAGTGCTCGAGGACCAAGATATTTCTGGATCTATTGACATTAAGACTGACGAGATTCCGAAGGCGACTGCTGAAGGTGGTTCAGCGTAGTATTTATTTATTACAATATTGACATCTCTTACAAGGTGGACTTGGCGCTGCGTTCGAATCGGATACCCCTAATACCAATACCGTTGTGCTTAATACTGAAGGTGATGCTGCGGTTGACAATGATATTAATAACGGAGATACAGCGAACGTGGAAACACAATCCGATGCCAAGGAAACGGTCCCTGACGTTGTCACCGATCATGGTGAGTACAGCATTCATCCTATCAGTGACTTAATATCTGATAACTCGAACTTCCAAGCCGATGCGACAGTCCCGCCGACAAGTTTGACGTCGCAAGATGTACCCTTGACATCAACCGCTGCTCGAGAGGAGCCCGGACCCAGCGATGAAGTCGAGCCTTCCATTCCTGCGGTCCAGGATGATACGGATTCCATTGAGGTTGAAGCCAAACAGGGAGCCTTGAACGAAAGTAGGACTGGAATCTTTGTTATTTGTACGCGATACTCAGCTGTGTTGATTGTAGGATCGATTGAATCCCAGCCCCCTGCGCCAGTGGATGATGCGACCAGTGAGCCAGTTGCCGCTTCTGTGGAAACCGCAGAGTCAGCGCTGGAGGAGACGCCTGCCCCAGTAGAAGAACCTGCGGAAGAGAAGACTTCTACGGAGGTGCCGACTGTCGAAATAAATGATGCAACAGAAAAAGATGATGGTAGGTGCTTGTGTACGTCGCTTTCATAAATCTCGTTAATAGAGTTTCAGGTCTGGTTCCCGTTGTGGAGGTAGTTTCGACCCCCGTTCATGACGATTCAGAACCGGCCTCAATCGAGGAGACCTCTGAAGTGACTCTTCCCAAGGATGAACCTACCTCTACACTCGAGGAACAACGCGAAGAAGAAGCCGATGCAACGGCTATAAGCAAGGAAGATCCTGCTGCGC
The DNA here is from genome assembly GCA_900156845.1 of Coprinopsis strossmayeri. Lineage (NCBI taxonomy): Eukaryota > Fungi > Basidiomycota > Agaricomycetes > Agaricales > Psathyrellaceae > Coprinopsis > Coprinopsis strossmayeri. The sequence goes on along the minus strand of FTPT01000013.1, from coordinate 108,058 downwards.
AACTTCAAGACCGTGAGGTCCTTGAAGAGGTTATCGAGAAGGATGGTGCAGAGTTAAGTGGGTCTGATCAAGGTTTGAAACCGTTCAGTGTTTCTCGAAAATATCATGTTGATTGAGTTCGTTGATCAGTGATACCTGTAACAGAGGAGATTGATGCTGCCCTGATCGAGGAAGTTCCTTCGTCCGACCCCATCTTGCAAGGTCTGTACCGTTTCTTCCGTCGGGGGTGTATTTTGTGACGATTGACAGATGCTCCAGCTGTCGAACCTACGGACGAATTCACAGCCGAGCACCCATTGGCGACTCAAGAAGATCCTGTTCAACCTTCAACTAAAACACCGACGGAAACAATCACTCAGCATGATGAAGCTCTGGTACAAACAAAGAAACCCCCAACGGTGCCCGTCGAAGAAGTTGCGTTTTCGGTAGAGGCCGAAGAGTCACACAATGCGGCTGAACCCGACGTTGTCAACGTCCCTCTTGACGAGCCGGCTCTGATTGAGACAGAGGATCCAGCATCTCCTGTGGCATCCGCTCCAGTGACCCTTGAACAGACAGAAGCGGAGACGCCAGCTGCACTCGAACCCATTCCCACGGACGAAGGAATCATTAACCTTGACGATTCTATTCCTTCAAAGGATGACCTCGAATCCACGGACTCTGTCATCGAGCCTACTAAAGACGTTGAAGACATTACCGTCGACGGTGCCAAAGAAGATTCTCAATCTGATGCCGTTGAGACTGTGGACACCGTAGTCACTGAGACCCCCGCTACAGAAATGGTGCCCGTCGTGGAAGACGCTGAAATCCGACCTGAAGACCAAATTCTCGGCGTCGAATCCGCGGGCGTGGAGGAGCCTATTCATGCTACAGAGGCAGTAGGACCATCGGAACAGACCGTTGACAAGGAGGAAGTCGCTGCCCCTGTTGAGAAAGATGGAGCGGTTCAGGAAGAAGTCGAAACAGTTGTCCCAGTTGTTGAGGGAGAGCAACCTGTCACTGGCGAGACCACGGACGTGACTCTAGAACACGAGTCCGTGACCACCGAAGAGCTCCCTCAGGATGTCCCGCCTGTTCAACCAGAAGTAATTATTGAGTCGGAGGTTGCCACCGTGGAAGAAGCGGAGCCACCAGCAGCTGAGATCGTCGAAGAGGACGAACTTGCTTCCCCAGATGCCTCGAGACCTACCGAGGAAACCGACACAGTCGCAGAGGTCACTAGTCAATCGGTTGAAGCGGAGGAACCTGTCGAGCCCAAGGCCGAAGTGGAGGAACGAGCAATCGAGTCGGTACCCGAAGTCATCGAAGACCAACCGACCAAAATCGAAGAGAAAGCGTCAGAATTAACATCATCTGAAGATGTCGCCGAACAACCTGGAGCTCCCGCCACCGAGGCCACTCCCGCCGACCCTATCCCAACTGTAGAACTAGACGAAGCTCTTGATTCGACAGATGACGTTCCCCACGTGGACATTCCAGTTCCTGAGGTTGTCGAAGAACAGCAGCCGGAAACACAAGCAAACGCAGTTGTCGAAGAGCACGTCGAGGTTCCCACCGAAGATCCCACCCCAGCTGTCCCGGCTACTGAGGCAAACGAACCTCATGATTTGAGGACCGACATCAAGAAGGCCGAGGAGGTTGCGACACCTGCAATTATGGAATACATCAAGGAGGCCGAGGAGGTTGCAACACCTGCAATTGTGGAAGAGGAGCAGCTTCAAACCCCAGCAGATGAAATCATCGAAGAGCAAGTCGAGACTTCTGCTCCATCCGTTGTCGAGGCCGAAACCGATTCGAAAGATGACGCCCCATATGAGCAGGCTTCAGTTCCTCAAGCTGTCGAAGAACTAGAGCCAAAAACACAAACAAACGAAGTCGTCGAAAAGCACATTGAGGTTCCCACCGAAGATCCCACCCCGGCTGTCCCAGCTGCTGAGGTGGATGTGGACGAGGATACGAAGACCGACATTAAGGGCGAGAGCGAGGTTCCATCACCCGAGGCGATCGAAGAGAAGCAGCCAGGCATACCAGCACCTGGAACCGTCGAAGAGCAAGGAGAGACTCCTGCTCCAGGTGTTGTTGAGGCAGAGGAATCTCCGGTCTCAAAGACGGACGCCAACGAGGAGGCGGAGACATTAGTATCTGAAGTCGTTGCAGAGCCAGTCAAACGCGTAGAGGAAGTCGAAGAGCACACTGAAGTTGCTGTTGTTGCAGATGCTGAGGCGGACGAACTTGTGGACTCCAAGGCTGATATAAATGAGGTCAAAGCGGCAACGTCTGAAGAAAAACAACCAGAAGTCTCAGAGCCATCTGAACTCGTTCAAAAAGAGCCTGTTCCCTCTGATGCGACTCCAGCTGCCCCAACCGTCGAAACGGACGAACTGGCCGTTCCAGCTGCCAAGGACGAGACTGGTGGTGTAGCAGCCAAATTTGAAGGGCAACAGCCACAAACACGAGCAGGTGAGGTGTTTAAAAGGCAACGCTTGGAGGTACACACTGATCGATGATCTCTTGCTCCTGTTATTTAGTCGAACTGGACGAATCACTTGAGGCGAAAGCTGAAGATGTCAAGGAGGAAGTTCCAGCTCCTGTCAGTGAAGTTGCTGAAGACGAAACTGAAGGTCCCGTCCCTGCTATCCCGATTGTGGAAGCAGAGGAACCTGCAAAACCCAAGGCTGACGAAGAAGTGGAGGCCCCTGCACCTGAGGTAGTTGAAGACGAACAGCCAGAAGTGTCAAAGTCCCAAATCGTTGAAGAGCATCCTGATGCATCTATCGAGACAGACGAGCCTCTCGAATCAAAGCCTGACGTCAAAGACGTGGCCGAGGCCGTAGCACCATTTGTCGAGGAGCAGCAGCCAGGAGAATCATCCTCAGAAGTCGTTGAGGAGAAAGATGAAGCTCCTGTCGTGGATTCCGCCCCGGCTGACCCATCTGCTGAGGCTGAAGAACCCGTTGACGCCAAAGCCGATGCCAAGCAGGAGGCGGTAGCTGCAGCATCTGGAGCTGTCGAGCAGAAGCAGTCAGAAGAATCAGCGTCTGAAGTAATCGAGGAGAACCAGCCCGAACTTGAAGAACCAAAGTTTGAAGCGGTCGACCAACCGTCTGAAGTTTCGACCACAGATTTGGCTCCCGCTATCTCAGTTGCCGCAGCAGATGAGCCGGTCGAACCCGAAGTTGACGCCAAGGACAATGACAAGGTCCCAGCAGATGAAGTTGTCGAGGCGCAGGGCGAAACTCCTGTGTCAGGTCTCTCCCCAGCCGTCGGACCAGAGGTTGATGTCAAGGAAGAAGAGGATCCAGTAGCGCCTGGAGTAGAAGGACGGGAGTTAGAGGCACCAGCTCCTGAAGTCGTCGGCACAGATTTGGCTCCCACTACTCCGGTTGTCGTTGAAGCAGAGCAACTTGTCGAACCGGAGTCTGAGGTCAAGGATGGGGTGGAGGCTCCTGCTCCCCAAGTAGAAGAGCAACAGGTGGAAGTATTGGAAGATGAGGTGGGCGAAAAGCAGAGTGAGGTTCCCGTCGTAGAACCCACTTCAACTACCCTAATTGTTGAGACGGATGAACCGGCCGATTCGGTGGATAATGCCAAAGAAGAGGTGGAAGCGGCAGTACCTGAAGTCGTTGAAGCACTAGTTGGAAAGGAGGATGCTGCAGAAGCTGACGCCGTCAAAGAGCAAGCTAAGACCAATGTCACTGAAGATATCCCAGTAGTCGAAACAGAGGAGCCGGTCGAACCTAAGGCTGATGTAAAGGAAGAGGTAGAAGCAGCAGAGCCAGACAAAGAAGCCGTTGCTGTCATCGAAGCACAAGCGGATGCTCCCGTAGCAGATCTCACTCCATCCGTTGGGGGAGGCGACCCGTCCGGTTTGACGGTCGATATCAAAGAGATTGAAGTTCCAGAACCTGAAGTCGTCGAAGAGCATGCAGAAGCATCGGCCATTTCGGAAGTTGTCGAAGAGGAGTCAAAAGTTCCTGTTCCCGATCTATCTCCAGCTGGTGAGACAGACGATCCCGCCGCGCGAGAGGCAGACGTGGAACCAGCACTAGAAGTCACCAAAGAGCAGCAGCCAGAGACAGCAACGTCTGAGGTTGTGGAGGAGCAATCTGAAGTTCCCGCCGCCCCATCGATTCCAGTCGTCGAGTCAGAAGAGCCCGCGGATTCCCAGACTGACGCCAGAGAGGAGGTTCTAGCTACAGAAGTAGAGGAGGAACAGCCAGAAGAAAAAGTGGATGAAGTTGTCGAGGAGCAACAAGTTGAAGCTCCAGCTGAAGGTCTCGCTCCCGCCATCCCAGGTATCGAAAAAGATGAACTAGCCGGACCGACAAGTGATGTCTTGAAGGAAGAGGAGATTCCGGCCGCCGAAGTCAAGGGACAAAAGTCAGAACCGGAAGCAGGTGATGTCGTAGAGGAGGCGAAGGCAACGGTACGTGGACTCAATAAGAATCTGCGCCCATTTATAGCTGACGACTCGAACTCTTCTCAGGAGCATCCTATCGACGAAGAAACGGAGGCGACTACTGAGTCTACTCCAGATGTTCCATCTGCAGCACCAGAGAACTTTGTCAAAACAGATGTTCCAGACGCCAAAGAGGAGGTTGTAACCACACCTGAAGTCTTCGAAGAGCAGCAGGCTACCCCGTCGGAACTCGTTCAGGATAAGCCTACCGAAGAACAGACGGAAGTTTCCGCTGAACCTTCTCCAGGTATCGCGCCTATTGAACCAGAGGAAGCTGCCGCACCTAAGGAAGAGGAGAAATCCGAGGCTACGGGTGAGATCGTCAAAGATGCCGCAGAGCAACAGGCTTCCGTTGAAGTGGCTGAATCGAGCGTCGACGTCAAAGAAGAGGCTACCCCTGAAGTCACTGAAGAGCAAGCATCACCCACATCTGAACCCATTCAGGAGCAATCTGCCAAAGCAAAGACAGATGCTCCCCCTGACTCCACTCCAGCAGTCGCGTCCAATGAAGCCGAGGGACCTCTCGAACCTACAGTTGGTCTCAAGGAAGTAGAAGAGCCTACCTCCGAAGCCGTCGAAGAGAAGCCCGCTCCAGTGACAGACAGCTCTGGGCCTGTTGAAGAGACATCCATCGAAGTTGCGCCTCTAGCAATATCACCCACCGAGACAGTAGAGGTCGAGGAGTCAGCTGTTGAAACCAAGGTCGATCCTCAAGAGGAACTGACGGCATCGGCACAAGAACCAATCGTCGAAGAGGACCAAACTCCCAGCCATGTCGTCCCTGAACGGTCCCAGGAAGTTCCAGCAAATGATGCCACCCCTGCTATCTCATCTGTTGCAGAAGACGAGCCAGAGGTCGACGAGGTGAAGGTCGAGGTCGCTGTTGGGGCCGAGAGTGAAATACCGCCAGGTCAAGCCGTCACAGAACAACTAACGCCCAATGATAAAGTGGACGTGACTCGGGAACCAGAAGTTTCTCCTGAAGAGTCTCATGTTGTCGAAGAGCCTATTCCTGCTGTTCCCTCTGTCAAGGCACAGGAAGCTGTTGAAATCGACGATGCCAAATCGGAAGATCAGCCACCCGCCCCTGTGACAGAAGAGCAGCAACCTCCCATTGACGACCAGTCAGACCCTGTCGAAGAATCAGCTCCAGTTATTTCAACCCTGACTGACGAGGAAACTGTACAACCAAAGGAGGAAGAGCCCAAGGATGAATCCCCAATTGAAGTTGAAGCAGTGCAGTCGTCATCCATCGAAGAGACGGAAGCCGATGAGGGATCTGGGGTTGGCCCCGAAGAATCCACTTCTCCTGCTCCACCAGTCGAACCAGTAACGCCTGTTGTCGAAATAAAAGACAGCTCGACTATCGATGACTCGAAGCCAGTCGAGGAATCGGATATCGCCGCCGAAGAAGACACCCCAGTTGAAACAGAGGGACCTATCGTACAGGATCAGCCTGCCGTATCAGAACCTGGAGACGTTAAGGGAGAACCAGAGAAACCTGAGGATAACGTCCCTGCTGTCGTCGTCGAAGCCAATGATATCCCTCCTTCGGATGAGAAACCTTCTGTCGAAGATGCGGTTGAGGAAGGAGAGGCTCTCCAGGAGCCTTTGGCTGACCAGACGCTGAACGTCGAAACTCCAGCTGCTGTCGCCGAAGATACCTCCGGTCCTCAACCTGAAGACATCCAAGCAGTTGAGGAACCTGATCGCGGCGAATCATCTGTTCCACCCAACATTGAAGTCGTTGAAGAGCCGGCAGCTACTAGTGTACCTGAAGCCATTATTCATACAGACTCTAATGACAAGGAGTCGACTGCACCATCTGCTGTGGCCACGGAACCCGTTGCTGATGACCACCCCGCCGAATTTACCGAGACAGTCGAGCCAGCGCCCACGAATGTCGATGAAGTCCTTGTTCAAGACGATAAGCCTACGGTTGAGACCAATTCTGAAGAGGAGGAAGATACGGCTGTTCCCGCGACTGCGGCCACTGAAGAGATTGGTGCTATTGAACCTCAAGAAGTGGACGTCGGTACAAAGAAGGAAGATCCAGCTTCTCAGGAGGTCGAAAATTCAACAGTAGAAGATGTGCCTGCGCCTCGTCCCGAAGCGCACGCCCAACCTTCGGAAATCACTGAACCATCCACTTCCGAAACTGAGGCAACACCTGTTGAAGATCATGCAATCGATCATCAAGATTCGAAGACAGGAGTTACTGAAGAAGAGGAATTGGAACCTATGACCTTCGCGGAACCAGAGAGTGTTCCTAAGGCCCCTGAAACCGAGGAGAAGCAGTTGGTCCCAACGACGACTCAAGAATCAGAGGCAGAGTCGAAGCCCATTGACGAAGAATCCATTTCTCATCCTCAGCCCGTCTTAGATGAGGCTCCCGGTCTTACCGCGCCCAGAAATCAACAACAAGTCGAGAATGCCGACGACTCTTCGCCTCCACCTACCAGCAATCTGGAGGAATCTCAAGCCTATGTCGTTGAGGAAGACTCTACCTCCGTTGTCGAAATTATAAACGAGGGTGCCGCCTCTGAGGATAATAATATAGCAGTCGAAGAGAGCAGCACGGAACCTGAAATTCAAGCTCATTCTGACGATCAAACTTCCATCGGTGACGTCAGCACGGCCATCACCAATGCTGCCAGCGAAACGGTGGTCGATCCTGTTCCTTCCGCCGTCGATGATACCGTATCCACAGTTCCCTCGGAACCACTGCCCATGACACAAGATAGAGCCGACGCGTCTTCTGTTCCACAGGTCAATGTAATTGCCTCCGCTGCGCCGCGAATAGAGCCTCTGAACCTAGGATCAGATGAAGGGAATGTTGAACTGGATCCAGTGCCTGTCGCCGATGTACCCATCCTGCCCCCTACCTCAAGTGCCAGTGCAGCTTTTCCCAATCTTAATCGGTCACTTTACGAGACAGTCCCAATCGAAGCCCTCTCACCTCGTGAAGAATTGGCCTCCTTCGAGGTTTCTCAACAAGACACGAATCCTCGTGATGAAGAGCCTTCCGAATCCGCCGTACAGGATGAGGTACCAGCCCTTGCTAGCGCTCTTGCATCTGCTGCCGACCTTCCCAGTGCAATAGAAAAAGCTGTTGAGTCTGGTCTCACCCCTAGTGCTGAAGCCCTTCTCGACGCTGTTCAAGAGAGTTTACTTGAAAAGATGAGGGAACAGGATGACGATCCTACACCGATCAAAGATGAAGCTGAGCCAAGCGAAGCAATCGTATCAACGACCGATGGGGACAAAGACAAAAGTGACCCCGCTCGACATGTCGTAGAAGCTTCAACTGGATCTGACGCCACACTTGTCTCCTCCGCTGAGCCCAATGGGACCCACACACGCTCTCAGACCCTTCAAGAGGAGGAACCTGTTGCTGTTGAAATCAAAGGAGATACTCACCTCTCTCAAGGTATGTTATACCTCATTAGTCAGCCACACCCACCTGACATTACCTCGCAGACGTCGCGATAATCGCAGACAAATTGGATGTCGAACCCGCCGTTGTTCCCGCACCCGATACTGAATCTTCGGATGAGAAACAAGTCACTGAAACTTCCTCTGTCGCTGCACCCTTGACTGAAACTGCCTAACCGCAAATCTCATTGTTTCCCTTTTATTCTCTCATCCATCGCCCGTTATGTACTAACTATCTTTTCTAAACACCGGGTTTTCCTTTCTTTATAACTTGTTGTATCCCTGTTCTACTTAGTAACACCTTTGTTCATGTTCACGATTTTGACGACTGGAAATGATTTACGCCCCAATTTATGTCTATCTACGCTTTCTATTTGTTCTATCTAGCTTTCAACAGCGCCTCGTTTTTTGGTTTACACCCCAACTTCTGTTTATCTGCACCACTTCCTGTTTGTTCCATCTAGCCACCAGCAACACCTTGTTTTACTTTCCCTTACAGTCAGTGTAACTTTACTTTACCGATTCTGCAACCTAGTGTGGATCTCTCTACTCACTTGATACCATTGCAACATGTTGGATTTCCTTATTGTAGCTTGTTCCCCAATTTATCTTTTTAAACTCGGAGTGCAGCTCTTCCCGACGTCGAAATCGAGTAGCGTGCTGCCATCACTTTCGAACTGACACTCCTGTACTTCGCGCGGCGGCAAGGACCTTCATTTGTATGGGCCCATCCAGGTGTTGAGAAGACTTGTCCACCAACATGGTTATTGATGTTTTGATTCCTTTCTTGAACTTGTGCGGCTTCTTTGTGTGCTAACGGTAACATTTATTAATGGAATTCTATGTGGGTATTAGACGGAGTCTATAACCCCGAGATTGATATCTATCAACCAAGGGCTTCAAAGCGGACTTCAAGGAGAAGAACAATCGTCCTTGATGATAGGATTTTGCTTTCTCTCCTTTAGCTACGCTCCAACTCCCTACTTTCTCTGACCTGGACCATTTCTTTCTTTATTTTACACCCTAGGGATTCTAATAATGAAGTTTCCGCTTCTTGTTCTCATTCCTTTATTGGTTTTGTTCTTGGATGGCATTGCAGGCGAAACAACCCACACGGTACGCGTTCTGCGCTTCAGCATTACCAGCCTTCAGCTTGACGATTCCCCCATGCCAACCCTAGGTCACAGTCGGTCTTGAAGGCAGCTTCTTCAACCCACCTACTGTCTCTGCGAGGCTGGGGGACACCATCACTTTCCTGTTCGCTGGAGAGTGCGTTGGCTTCATACTCCCCGCCTCAGTAACCGAGAGTTTACCCATTGCAGAGCACACACCGTAACCCAAAGCTCGTTTGGAAATCCATGTGCCCCTCTTCCCGGTGGATTCAACTCAGGTTTGGCAGGGAGAATGCGCAATGCCGAATCACCAGCCATTCCAACATGGGACCTTCACATCACGAATGTCTCCCAACGTGAGTCCCCCTCTGCATCATCCCAATTATTGACTGCGACTACCCAACACCCTCTCCAATCCAGCTATCTGGTTCTTCTGCCAGGCGAATCGACCGGCGTTTCACTGTTCCGCTGGAATGGTCGGGTAAGTACTGTTCCATTATGGCTACAAGTCTATTCAGGAATCAACACCGCCCATGGCCACACCATATGGCGGGTGAAGCTTGATAGATGGATAGTAGATACCGTCACGCCGTATTAGGCTTTCCATTTGGATTCGTATCGGAGATCTATTTCTGACTAGTGGATGCGTTCATTCTTGTAGGGTGATCAATCCTCCAAGCCAAGAAGCCTACACAAGTTTCTTGACTGCAGCCAAAGCCGTTTCCGCATCTCCAAGTGTAAGCACCATTATATACTGGCACCCACTCTGCGCGTGCCCCCAGAAAGGCTAACAGCACCCTAGGCTGCCATTGTGCCAGCTTTGACAGGAGTGGGTGCTTTCGCCTCTGAACCTCCTTCGGTTCACAACGATTCACGATCAATTTCATCCGTGATTCCTGCCACTCCGCCAACCGCGACATCCGGATCCGCCTCAAATCATGGCAGCATCAGCGTCATCGTCGGAGGTGTCGTTGGTGGAAGTCTTGGAGTGCTCCTCATCTTGGTCTCAGCGTTCCTCTGTATACGCCATCAGCGGTTAGCCCAGAAGCGATATCTAGCCACTCTAGCGGCTAGGATCGAGAAGGAGCGGGAACTAGATGCTAGGCCTTTCTCTGTACGGAGCGCGACTAGGAGCCCGGAGCCGATGTCCAGAGGCCGTGCCAGTAGTCATTCGCAGGGATTGTCGACTCCGCTTCAGCCTCTCCGTCGACGAGCAACAATCGTCGGAAGCATAATATCCAATGGGACTCAGACTGAAACCGTAGCGTCTTTAACCGGGACCCGGTCCCCAATTTCTTCTGAACACGAGTCACGGTTGATATCCCCGTCAACGACGGAGACAGTCCATCCGTTCAACATCCGTGATTCTTCGAACCAATCAGGGCCGCCAGTCTTACCCTCACGATCATCCATATCAAAATCAGCAGCCGCTCTAACCCATAGTAGTCCCAGTAGAGCTGGACGTGCCTCAGATTTGAGCTCCCTCATGTACCCTGTTGGAGGTTCCCAGGGTCGGGATCTACATGACGGGTACGACCGCCAACGATACGTCCCTATGAACCCACATGCCCTCGCTGTCACGCCAGAACAATACTGGAGTGCCCAGATGGAAAGATCGGGAAACCACATCCCATCGAGAGACCCTTTGGGCTACTCGACCAGCCCTCCAAATTATCTCGTTGCAACAGGTGGATATTGGCAAACTTCAGAACGGCCATAACTTAGAACTACATTAATCACAGTAATCTCGCTTTGTATACACTTTACTTGTTCAGTTATTAGTTAATGTGTACAGGCTGACTTAATGCCATACTTAGCATGTCGGCTACACTTCAAGCAATTTAAATGTAGAGCTTTCATCTTTACCCGCGCACGTTTCAATGACCCGATTAACCGTCGATTTCGGCCTCGAAAGGAGCAGCCCCTTCTATTAAAGTACACCGGTTACCGTTCCGTCATTCGCCTGCGGCTGGATCCCCATCCATCGCTGAGGGCAGAACCTTGCTATTTCGGAATTTCGGAACTGAATATGGTACCGCTGGGGTGATCTGAACGTGGTTATGACGGCTGCGATGTTGGATGTGAAGCCTTTTAGTGGGGGGTTTCGAGGGTGGATTTTGGTCGTCTTCAACCCTCATTGACCATTCAACTTGCCCACTAACCGCGCCAACTGCGTACCAGACACCCGAAAGGACCAACTTTCTGCCTCCATGCATGGTCATAATTGACTTCAATGAAAGAGTTGGGTATAAGTTTCTTCCTGTCATGTTGTACAATAATCGGCCTTGACGAATCCCAACGATCCGTGTCTGCTAGCACACCGATCCTCCTTCAGCCAGATCCTATCACTCAGCCACCCAAACAGCACGTATCCAATCCAGTCTTGCCATACAATCCTCCACGGTGTTGATAAGGTCAGGTACTCCAGTTTCGTGTGGAAGAGGAAGTTAAGGGAGTCGTAAGCTGAGATGAAACGTGTCCGAGTTAGCACTTGGCTTGTAGAACGGAGGGAGTGGGGCACTTGCCGACTCCGACTTGAGGGTTTACGTAGATCTTTGGACGATTGGGCGCACTCCAATGATGCATATCAAGAGAAATAAGATAGCATTCTGACGAAGCACATTCCGTGCTGTCTCGAAATTGAAGCGGGAGAGGTGGTTCACCGGTTGAAGGTGGGTTTGTTCGATTCGAATCTAGACGGACAGACAAATTCAGAGGGGACCTGTTATGAAACCAAAGCCTGTGCTTACTCTTGCTTGACAAGAACCACGAAGCATCGAAAGCGGCTACTCCATTCCAACAACTCGCGACTTCGAACGGTTCGCTTCTTCGGATCTTGCTCACCGCATGGTGGTCCGAGGAGACATAAGGCCACACTTCTTTCGTTGGACTGCCACAGGCATCGCGCAGTACCCACCTACAGGAGTACCGATTGAGATTAGAAGAAAAAAGGTATTGGAATACGTACGTATCATACATCCCTACTCCATCAAAGTCCAAAGCACATGCAAGATCATAGTCTCCTTTCTTCGTGTTGATTAGTCGTACAATAGATCCTATCCAAGCGCACCGTGTTAGCGCCCAATTCAAAGGTACCAGAGTAACCCACATACTCCAGTCAAAATACACATCATTAAAGAACAACACCTTCGCAAAATGCCTCCCACCTAGATCACCCATTGCCCGCAAGGGTTCGAGTGCCTTATTCCTGATCTCAGCCATATACGAGATCCTCTCATGGCTGTTCAAGCCCCAATGGCCCCTAGTGCCCTCTTCAACCACGATCTTTCGTTCAACGCCGAGCTGCTCCAGCTCCTTATCAAACCTGCGCAACATATCCTGTGTCCCGTCCTCCGAATTTGATTCATATATCGACACAAACACATTCCGTCGACCGAGATGGTCAATGAGAGTCTTCATTTCCTGCACCCAGGAAGGCAGAATCTTCGCCGAGTTGTACAAGTTGGCCGTAATGTAGAACGTGCCGTTCATGGAGACGACAGTCGGTATTTGAGCCCAATAACCGTTGTGGAGCGGCGACGAGGAAGGATACGTCGGTGCAAAGAGAAGAAACAGACACCAGCCCACGCAAAGCCTAAACCTCATCTTCCTCCTCGTCGTCCATCTCTGCCAACTCGAGATGTGTGCAGCGTCAAACACTGTAAGCGCCGGGAGACAGACTGTCGCCAGGGGTAGGTAAACGAGGAACGTCGAGAAGTACCCCAGGTGGAAGCTCAGAACGAACGCCGTGCATAGAGAGAAGGCTGAGCACGCAACCAAGGTGCCGTGTCGGTGAGCAAGCGTTGAAAGGAGAGGACGGCGATGGCTTTTGGAGGTGCCAGTGCCGTGTGCTTCATGGTCGTCCATGACCAAAATGCGCAGTCCAAAAAGTTCCGGATCTGATAATTCCGACTCAGCCTGAGCCGAATGCCGGCTGAAGTGAACGGCCCGTGACCGTGACCCGCTCGGCGAAGGTCAGCTGCAAAGAAATAGAAACTTCCGGGTTAGAGACTTAGAGCAACGGGCTTGGTGGTGGCCTTTGAGGCCTTTGAGCATGACACACAGCACTGCAAGACAATTCTTCACTGATCCACCAGCTACTAGCAGGCAGAGGCGGTCTTTTTGGCGAGAAGGACGGTATAGAGTGGTGCGACCCGAAACTCAACAAAACTCTCCGACAATGTAACAATTTGATGCTGGTATATTCCTATCGCATCGAGTTCTTCTACACAATATATGTACCACTGCTGAATATGACCAATGGCCTGAACAATTCATACCATTTTAAAGAAATATGTATCTTGCGGAACGGACCTAAGATCGGCCATCACTGATCCGCTCACGAAGGGTTCCATTTGGGAAAACCCCTATTTGAGGAAGACGAACGCCGAGAGCCCACTGGTATCATTCTTTTGAGGGTGATATTCCATTATCAGGCAAGGGTAAAGTAGCCTAAAAACTAACTAATTATGTACAAGGCCCATACCTCTATTTAAGGAAGACGTTATCACCCTTGATGTTGAGGAACGAGTACTGGGCGATTTATGTAAAGACCGCAATGGTCCACGTAGACAGAGACGCACCTCTGCAAGATCGGGAGTTGCTGTATTATGATAGTTCAAATACACAAGGTTGGGCTGATCAAGGTCAATTGTCGAGCCATATCGCATTAATAATGGACGCGAGCTTCACCTACCTCTGTCCAGAACGGCCGAAGTCCGGCACTCTCTAGCATCTCCCACCACTGAAGGAACTGTGCGAACGACTTTTTCCAGATGTGGATTTCCAATTGCAGTTGGCCGAATGGAAGGGGTAGGTCCGCACCAAGATACGACTGGATTAAGGTGCTGAAAGTGTCGAACTCCCAACCTTCGATGTCAATCTTTAAGATGTCGATGCGCGTATGACCTGGGGCTGTTAGTAGCGCTACATACATTGTAGGGCGGCAACACACCATTCATTTTCATAAGGCTTTCCAATGTGTACATCGGTGGATCATCCGAAGGTCCATGTTTGTCGGCCCCTGCCAACCCATATGCATAGAAATGCGTACGGTTCAGCTTTGACTCAGGTATCTCAGGTCCGAACGAGTTGACGCTAAAGTCATATCCCCAAATTTGGCAATGATCCGTCTTTTCGAGTATCTCAGCCTCAAAGGAAGATTCGTTGTTAACTACTGAGCCTTTTAAGCCCACTGGTAGATCCAGAGGGGAAATGTCTGACCGAAGGAGTATATAATGCAGTCACGCTTGTCCCTTATTTGGGAGAGCCCACAGGCCCATTTACCGCCGTCCCCTAGGACTCCAAGGCGTTCGACCTCATGTGGGCAGTTGAAAGCCGCTGGGAAGAAGTCCCCCGATGGAATATGAGCTCGAAAGCAACAAAATGTCGCCGAAGCACCTCTCACAGATGGTATATGGGGCCAGGGTGGCACATCGGGTGGAAACCTGTATAAATCAAAGTCGGTGGGTTACCGAATATCTCTTCGACTCTATCGATAACCGTGGAACTCACAGAGCAATATCCTCAGGATTGGGGCCATATTTTCTTATCAGGCTCCTCCTCCTATCCAGTACCTTCTCATAGATCTCCACCGAGCGCTGTATCCTGGTCTCCAAGTCACCACCTACGTAGTAAAAGCTTCGAAGAGACTCCGAGTCTATCTGGTATCCCGCCAGCAGGTATAGAGTCACCACAAGACTTATCACGATGATAAAAGTATAGCGGGAATGCCTTTGAAGAATGGCGGGCACTGTACATATGGTGGTGGACAGAAGACGTGCCGGCAATCGCGCGTCGAAGTCCCGGCGAAAACCGCTGCATTTGCTTATATGGGCGGTTGTTTGCTGTCTGTTTTGGTCTTTGGATCCCTGCCTAGCCGACTCGGAAAGGTCCGAAAGTTTGGCTCATGAAAAGCTTCAGGAAAACCTCTAAAAAGCAAGTATACTAAGTGAAAGGACCATTGAAGAATGGAACTGTTGGCAATCAAAAACTACTGTAGACTCCCAAAGAAATACTAATACTTTAAGTGACTCGGAACGCGCTCCCGAACAACGAGTTTAAAAGGGTATAGTTAGCTACAATAAAAGTTAGAGACCCGTGTGTAAATTATTGGCTGGTTCAAGCATTAAGAGGCAAGTCAGATCTGATTTGCAACGGAAACTGAGCAGACGACCGGAAATTAGAGAAGTCGGGAGAAGAAGAGAATATACTGGGCCTATGATGGGGAGCAACCTAGGTGATGAAAGGCGAGTATTTGTTTTCAACTCTAACTTTTGGAACAGGGAGCAATATCGCGACTACAACAGTGTCTGGCACATAAGTGCGCCATCCCGGGCGCTTAAAACCCTGTCCGGCATTGGCCGGCAATGGCTTCAGTTTCAATCTCCGATTCAATGATCTTGTGCACTGCATTGAATGCGGCGACGCCATTCACAGCTTTCTTTCTTTCACCTTGGTCTTGAATCTTGATCTCCAAAATACCAGAAAACGATAATGGACAATGCGTTGCTCATTGACCTGGTAAACAATAATCCAGCTAGCGACCGCCACTTCGTGAAGCATTTTGGTTCAATGAACGCCGCTGAATTATTATCGGAGGTAAGCAATGGGATTAGGACATGGCGCGTTCTAACGGAATAATCATGGATAGTACATCGAGCCTGCGAAGGAAGGACGGCGCCATGGGCTCTACAGCCTATATTACATCATCCAGACTCGGAACGGCAGAGCACACATTCTGACTGTTTTGGACATCTATCTCTCCAACCTCGGCAGGGACCTAATCCCAGAAGAGGACCATATCGATATCTTGGATATTGAAGCCCTTGACAATGCAGAGAAAGGTCTGTTATCACTCATAGGGCTCAAACAGCTCTTCGATCAGCTCTCTATAATGACTCGAAATGCTAAGGATGCGGTGGAAGCCGAGAATCGTCTCATCCGACCGCTCATTGCCAGGCTGGAACCATTATTGGACGATGTCACCTTGTGGCTAATCTTCGCCATCTCCCGCTCTCCCCGAACTTATCTTTCAGAGCGGAATGTGAGACGAACGAATTGGGACTTTATGGTCTGCGCTGCGGGGATTATCAAATCGGGCAAAGCTCTTGATGGTCACCTTGGTGCTTGCATACGATATTCCCGAGGGATTGCCGATGTCCTCGTACGTATGTGGCTTATGAAGAACCGTGATGTTGATTACTCTCGCCCACCCCCAATCGCATCAGACAATGGGGAGCCTTATACAGGTCTGGATGAGTATTACCTTACATTCACAGAAAGTTCGAGGTCGAAGGTAGATTCGGACCCTGGATGCTTCCTCATTGAGACTGCAGCTGATACCTTCGCGCGGGATCTAGTTATGAGGCGGAGCTTCATTAGAAAGTGGGTTGCAGTTTTAGGAGAGGGAGGAATACAGGTCGACCCGTTCGTGGTCTTGGCGGATACAATCATCTCGCGGGTTTCCCAGGTACACCGCTGGCGCAAGGCTAAGCTCTACGATGACGAGACTGCATGGAAGAACGTGTCCGCATTGGCAGATATTGTCCGATTCCTGAAGTTCCCAGATCCCGACAAATACCAACGCGACGATGCATTACAGCAGCGAATATCAACAGCCTTCCTCAAATCCAATTACGCAGCGCTCTTTACCGATATATTTCTCGACATCAGTGATAGCTGCTTTATCCACGAGCGCTCGCGACGCTTTCCACAAAGGTCACCTTCTCGTTGTGCACTTCCGCTCCGCTGCTTTGACTCACACAACAAACTTGTCATCGATGTCATGTTTCTTACTTCATACGGAGCAATCGACTGTCTCCGTACTATGGTCAAGCACGGTCTCCTCCAAATTGCAGGAAATGCGGCAGCTACTCTGATTTGCTACACCGAATCCTATCGAAACTCGTTGCAAGAAAAGTTCAAGAACAATATCGCGGGAGCTGTCAAGCTCGTCCTCATTTACAGCATTGCTTCCCCCACCATCGCTCGCGAAGCTGTCCATGCCGAAACATCAGTTTCCGAGGCTGGCCGGACAGCAATAGATTGGGCCATGCGAACGTTGTGGGGGGTCAAAAGCTCAGACTTTAAGCGACAAGTTGCCCTCTGGGACGGCCGATATCGGACGTTCAAAAAGACTTGGAAATGGAGCATCTGCGACAGCGAAGACGTATGCATCCCCTCATTGTAGAGAGGGAATATAGCTAAATTTATAGTTAGTGTATCCAAAAATATGGTCTCGGGAGGCGAGACGAAGGCAAAGCCTGCTCCGGATGCCTCTCCGCCGTATACTGTAGCGTCGGCTGCCAGAGGGACGACTGGGATGTTCGACATAGATTCGAGTGCAAGGAACTTTATGCATTCTACAAAGGTGGGCTCTATTATAGAATATTTCAAAGCTCTGCGGTGCTGAGTCCTTGTATTACTTTAGGCGTTAAACCAAAAGAAATGGTTCATACCCATCTATACCGGAGCTGGCATATTCAATTCATGAAGATATACTATTCCGAGTGGCAAGGCTTTAAAACACACCTCACACATCCCCCCTCTTCGATTATGCTTATCGATGCGCGAGCTTATCCTTTTGAGAGCAGCATGCGCCCCATTAGCGAATACGACTCGCCTTCCAAGGAATTTGCCCTCGTCAAAGAGCTCGACAAACGTTTCTATGATGACTTTCTCGAATGGGCACAGAGTCGTCAAAGGTTCGAACAGCGAGAACCCGATGAGGCGGCGTTGACGATGACACGGCTTGTGGAGGGCGCATTTATGTTTGGAGATACGACCGTCATGTTGGCTTTGAAGCTGCGTATTACAATGCCTTTGGGACAAATTCAGAAGGGGAATGGCAGCAAACCTGAGCTTATGGTTTTGGATAGCATAACGAGGACTGGGTGAGTTCATCGGTGTATGCTTCTGAGGCGGGTCTGACGCTCCTTGACCAGGCTTCCGAGGGAGGATGTTCCTTCTACCCGTAGGCGTGGGTCTCGACAGTGAGCTTGGTAATATGGTGGCCCTAAGCCTCAAACAGGGCCAACGCCCATTTAGATGTAAATGTCACGAATTGAATAACTACGCATGAGGCAGAAAGTCGGTCCATTCGACTGTCTGGTACGCAGTTGGTGGAAGGTGGGAGAGTTCAATGAGTGTAAGTACAACAAGAATCCATCGCGCGACGCCATAAATGACTATAATGCCCACCGCCGTCGACAACAGCAGAAAGTCAGCAGCTTTCCTGACCATCTCCGGTTTGATACTGTCGACTTCCACAAATAACAAACTGAGCATTAGCGTGGCTATGGGCGACAGAGAGATGTAAAGCGATGAAGTTTGCCAGAGGATTCGGTAGGTAGACAAATGGAAGATAAAGTTCCAGGCTGCGCAGTGGATTGCGCCGAATGTGGAGCCTAGGAGGACAGCGACGAAGGGTGTGGAGGAATTCATGTCGCCGAACGCGTAGAACGTCGGATATGACACTCTTCGTGAATGCCCGCTAGAATCCGGGCGCGGATCTGGGGGGATGGTGTCAGATGTTATGATATCCACGACCCGACTTGTGACCAGGATGGGTGAGAATACGATCGTGAAGCACATGAGATAAGCTGGAGGTGTGACATGGAGCATGACCGTTAGTTATGTTTCCAATGGAAAACACTCTGGAAGAACACACCCATTCTAATTGCCAGGGGCTGGTTGGACCCTTCGGTGTAGTTGTCCTCAAGTTCACCCGAAAGCAGTTTGTATCGTATGAATCCTTCCAATCGTAAGAACAATCTCTTTATTCCTCCAGCTTGACTTCTCGAATCAGATTTGTCCTCAGATTTGCTGTCGGAGTCAGGTTCCATCGAATCAGCAGCTCGTGCTGTGCCGGCGACGGGTACAGATGCTGGTGGGTTGTCGGTATATATTACTCCCTCCTTCGCTGTCGTTTCGACCAAAGGGATGATGTTAGGGGGTTCGTTATTCGCTGTGTATATTTCGTAGGCGTTGTAAGCATTGTTGAATTCTGGGTGTGGAGATGGTCCATTTTTTGCATCATCCACTTCTATTGGTCGTATGGTTAATGGCTCTGATTCCACATTTGACTCATCTTTTTCTGGTTCTTCCAGACGACCTTGACCAATCGCTACCTTGGGGGCCATGTCGGCCGCATTCTCGCGACTGGCACCTAGCACCCCAGCAGCCTCGGTATGCTCCTCCAAATGCGGACTTGAGGGCACTGGGTACTGAGGTGTGACAGGTCTAGCTTCAGACGCATGCAGCGGAGGACCGCCAGTGGCATCTTCTTCCCCTTTATCCTGACTCGTGGACGGGGGGACACCAACAATAATAGGGCATTGCACATCTAACGGTTTATCCCACCAAAACAAATACATCGCCGCCGTCATAGCTGCATACGCCAGCGTCGTAATCTCCAGCTCCGTAATGGCAAGGTTCTGCGCTCGCCTTGCTATAATCTGAGCGACGAACCAGCCCGTTTGGAAGAGGACGACGCCCTTGGTGAATGCGTCGCCTTTGCTGCGATCTTGTAGCTCTTCTTGGGTGTCACGACGTCGGATGAGGGCGTCGAGGCAGCGCTCCCGTTTCACTTCCCCTTCGTTCGGTTTTGATACTTCCTTCGGCTCCTCGGGAGCACCGACAGCAGACTTTGAGTCTTGAGCTTCACGCGAGTCATTTTGTGAGATCGTCGCACGGCGCTCCTCTCTCCGGTTTTCTGCATCGTCGCTCTGTGGCATATCGGCGCGTTTCTCGCTAGTAGGCATTTGTGAATCGTCTTGTTCGAGCAGCGTAGGGTTTCCATCCTTGTTTGATTGCCCAGAATCTCCGTTCTCTGAAGGCTTTCTTTCCTCGTTTACTTCTTCTGGACCCTCTTTCTCCAACGAGCTACTACGTTCAAATTCCGGGGACTTCTCCGATTGAATTGGACTCATCGGAGGTTCGACAACAACTTCGACGTATCTCGGAGCAGCACCGTCTTGCTCAAAAATATACCCTCCCATTTGCAACATATGTGAATGGGCGTTCGTCCACTCAATCAAGTCTATTACCCATTGAACATATCAGTAACCGTCTACCGGACTCTAAACATAGCTACTCACCGGCACCACCTGCAGACGCCTCCTTCTCCCTAACCTGCTCAATCCTCCTTTCCACAGCCTTGCTAATTTCCCTCGCACCTATCCATTGCCTATACGCCCAAACAACCATCACTTCCGGCGCAATGAATCCCCAAAATAGCAATTCCGCTCTCTGTCGCATTATGGCCCCCCAGGTAGCCTTATGGCCTCGCACATTCGGATGGACAGAGATCCAGATACAGGCAAAGATGGTGACCCAGCATGTCCAGACGATCTCCCAGAGCGAGCGGTAATTGGTGTAGAAGGGCACTCCATCGAGGCAGGCATCGACGGAGGGGTTGATTGGGTCGGTGAAAGGGAGTGAAAGAGACGACCGGGAGAATATTGTGCGTGATATGGGTCTCGAGGAGAGGTAGGAGATTGGCGTAGCTACGGTAGATGTAGAGCGGAGAGTGAAGGAGAGGAGAGAGAGGAATAAGAGTGGCATAGCGCTCGCAAGCGCCTGGGGAACTTAGTGAACCTCGTTCGTGGAGAGGAGGAAAGAGAAAGGGTCAGGGTCCCCAATGCCATGCTTGTACCTTTTCCCATCAGCACTGAGCTACATGCGTCTCTTGTTTGTCTTGTTAGGAGATATGGGTCGGTTCCGGATGAAATAGAGGACATAGGTACCATAATATTGAGATAACGAAATAATATAAAATAACATGTCTCTAGAGTGTTCGTTCAAAACGAAGTCTAAGCAAAAAATACCAATTACGACTGCTTCTTATCCTAACTTCCCCTCTAAAATCAAGCCAAAACGTCTCATCTAAACTCTCCCCTCCAACCTCCTAACCCTCGCCTCATTCTCCTCTCTAACGCTATCAAACGCACGCTCCCACCACTTATCCTTGGGATCCTCAACCTCCTTCCACCCACCCTTCATGAACTTATTAATCATCTTGGGATCATACGTCCCGTACTCTCCCTTCTTCCGACCCGCACTTTCAGGACTAAACGTCGACATAACCTGGCTCCAGTGCTTCGGTGGCAGACCCTTGCCTTTGCTTGTACCCGTAACTCCCTTATTGCCATCAGCAGTCATCCCGCACATCGCAAACACAACAGCAGGCGGGACCGTGATCCGTCCAACCTTGAAACAGCATCTCGAGATAGCGACAGTGTGGACTTGGGCACCATCGGGCTCGTCCACGTCGAATTCGTCGAATTCCGCGCGAGTGCTGGTGGTGACTGTCGTGCCGTTCGCTTTAATGCCGTTGAGTGCGCTGAGCCCATTGAGCCCGTTCGGAGAGCTCGAGGAGACGGGGGTGGCAGTGCCTGAGGGAGCGGCAGAGGCAACATCGTCAGAGCATGAGGGTGTGCGAAGAGAGGGCATGGTGTCAGGGTTAGTCACGGCCTTGGGGCTCTTTCGCTTCTTCTTCGATTTCGAGGCAGGCATCACGAATTTGGAGACGACGTAGAACTAGTAGGGCATTAGTACCCTGTATTAATTTGGTCAGGTCGACTCACCCATTTGTTATCCCATCCTCCAACACGTGTTCTGACTTCGTAGGACGCCAAGATTGGGATTTCGCAAACAAAGTGATAGTGGGTGGCTGAAGGCGGGAAGCGTTAGTTCGATGTTGAATTTCGTGAGTAATGAAGAAAAGGGGCGCGCTAGATGCACTCGAAGAATGCTGCGACTAGTAGGGAGAGGCAAACGTTCCAGCGGGTGACGTAGCACCCAAGGGGGCGAACGCGAAGAAAATGGTCGAGGCAAAGGCAGAATAAAGCCGAGACGAAATGGGAGGGAAGGGAGGAGACGGTACGCACCAGCCAAGGGAATCCATCCTCCGCCTCTGAAGAAGATTAAAAAGGTCTCCATTGCCAGCTTGAATCGAGCCGAGTCGAGGGTCTGACACACAGTTTAATACCAGTCAGTTCATTGTACAACAAGTCAATTCACCTTTGCGTAGCTTGAATTGCTCAGGTGCATGTTGAAATCGCTTTCGTCGATACCTATACGCGATGAGCACACCGAAGAGACGAACGATAAGGGAGAGGACATACTAGCCCAAGTTCGGTACGACGAGACATATTCCAGAGGACTCGCTCCCAATGAAGGAGTCGAATCCAGAACCAATTTATCTTCCTTCTGTGCCCTAACCTCCTTCTTGTCGAGTATCGTCCTCCACCGGAACAGGCGGTATTCAAGTCGCTTCCAGATCGCCCAACGCCAGATACGAACTGCAATTCTCTTATCGGTGGCCAATTCAAGGGCAGATATGGATTTAGAGAGACTCACCATGCCAAACAAAAGGCCATGCCCTGGCATTAAGGACAAAGATAAAGGCTGCAAAGGCCTTGAGGATGAAGAACATCGACGGTCGACGTTGGAGGGTCAAAGGGGGAAGTCGGGCGAGATAAGCTCGAACAAACTGCTGGATCGGCGCGACAGCAATGGTGGCCCGTCGCACAAGAGCACCGCTGGTGCCAGAAGACGACGCTGCACCCGGAGACGGCATCCTGTTTATAAGTTTATGCAGTGGTGCTTATGCCTCACGTATGTGCTGATTTCGGTCCTGGTCGGGTACTAGACGCAAGCGGTGAGGCTTACACGTGAAATGGAGGAAAGATAATGAGGTAGGGAGACGGCTGTAGGTTACTGCGGTTGGACCCCAACGAATAAGCGCTCTCCCCAACGCGACCTGTGCTGTGACGGTCGTAGATGTTGGAAAGAAGGAGATCGTTTATGTTGCCATCATGTTCACGGATGGTCTCAGTCCGGGCGGTTTATTTGCCATCATTTTGACGGATGGTCTTACTCCGGGCGGGGACATATACGGAGGAAGGCTTCGGCCGCCGGATTGATAGGCGGAACGTTCCTGGGCACGGAACGCGCATGTGTCCAGGGTCAGTCTGGGTCCTCAGTACATAGTAGAACGCAGTACCGAGCAGTACCAAGTATTTAGCTATTTAACATGTTTTGGAGAATAGCTAGTAAGGTCCTGGACACCTTCGAATTCGGCTTCCCTGAACTATGGTTCAGGTTCCAAGCTGCTTTCTACGGCGTGATAAATTACTGATGAATCATGATCAATTCAAGCCTTATCGGAGCCAAGGACAAGAGCCCGGACGGTTGAGAAAACTGATCTCCAGGCCTTCAGGTCCCAGGAAAACTAAGCTCGATGAGGCTCGATGCCGGTCTCCCTCATCTATTGTACACTTGGCTCTTATACCATATCCTTCCTTCCGTACTCCACGGGATCGATATCGTTGACAGTTTGCGACGGAGATATTCCGCTTCGTCATTGTTTGATTAGTCCAATGTTACTATGTACTACTCACTTGGTGCTACTGATGGATTGTTGGATAAGGACTCTTACCTGAAGTACTTGATAAACCATTAAGTATGTATGACACTCCTTCCATCATCCACTTCATCCAATCGTCTCTGACTTGTAGAGTTGGAACTTCATCGGTATGATATCCACTACAACTCCGACACCAGATCGTTGGTTCATCTTCCAGGCTCATAAGCGTACTAATGAAGACGATTATAACCCCACTCCTACCAACCCCACAGAATCCACAAGACGAAGTGCTGAACAGCCCGCCCGCATTGAGCCAGAGTTTAGTGTAGTAGTTGACCTCCCCGACAGATCCCCACCAATATTGGGGTAGATACACTCCTATTGGAAGCAATCATATGGTTCGGGTCTACTCGAAATTCGACATGAATATTACAACCTCCTAGCTGCAATTTCCGGTCATTGAATGTTCAAACCACCAATTACGGTAGCTTTACCGCAGTTCATGATAAGGAAAGTTATTTAAAGGGTTGTGTGATGCAGATCATGCAGAAATAGCATCATGAGCTATAGGTAACGAAGTCAACGGAACACGGAATCAAATACATAACCCTTGCTCAGCATTTCACTGCGGGCACGTCTGAGCGCTATGCCCCTCCTTTTCCTATCCTTACTCTCTTTCACCCTCCGCTCAACAAGTACATCCGCCGCACCCATCGACATCCACTCCTTAACCCACCCCCTTCTTTTCCCCCGCTTCACCGACCCAATCAACCCCTCCGTCGACACCTGCCTCGATGGCACACCCTTTTACACCAACTACCGTTCACTCTGGGATATCGTTTGGGCATGCTGGATCACCATCTTTGCTTGTGTCTGGATCTCTGTCCACCCAAACGTGCGCGGTCACAAAGCCACGTGGGGCGCCATACTCCGCCAACGCGCCGAGCTCCTGTTCTGGGGTCTCATCGCGCCCGAGGTGACAGTCATATGGGCGTATAGACAGTGGAGAGGAGCGAAGGCCATTAATAAGGCCGTGTTGAGCAGGATTGAAAAGATTAAAGAGGAGGAACCGGAAAGAGCGGACGGTGAGTTCTGGTAATGGGATTGCGAGGGTTACCGCGTTGAGGCTAACTGTTATGCCTTTGCTTTGGGTAGGTATCATCCCCTGGACTATCACACACGCTCATTTATTGCAAATGGGTGGGTATATATTCGAGAAAGACGGTATTGTTCGATACATCAATCCATCCTTCGAATTGGTAAAGATGCCCAAAGAGGATCCGCAGGCCGACGAAGTTCAATCAGAAGGAGAGACACAAAACGAGGCGCAGCAGAGCCCCAACACTCCAGCGGAGGTAAAAGAAGAGCAAGACCCAGCAGAGACCGCCGAGTCAAAGGAAGAGCGAGATCGGTTCCTCGACGCCCTCATTCGACGCCACGACACCGAAGAAGAGTTGCAAGACCGCAGCAAAGGCGACGCTTTTGCAAAAGGCGTAGTGGTGATCCAAACTCTATGGTTTATCATGCAGATTATAGCAAGGAAGGTTCAGAACCTTGCGATCACCCAACTCGAAGTCACCACTCTCGCGTATGCGGCTATGACGGCGGCTATGTATCTCTTCTGGTGGTATAAGCCATTGGATGTCCAATGCCCCATCATAGTCTCCGTGTCCGATTCGTATCCTCAACCTCCTCAGGTTGAAGAGCCCACACCGTCAAGTCCTAAATCGGAACGCCAGGCGATAGGCCGGACTTCTGACCCTCCTAGGGAGGCGGATTCAGACAACTACGAGAATGAAGTATTCAAAGGGGACCGTCTCCTGAGCGATGCAGAACAAGCAAAGCTCGGCCATGGACCTGAATCACAACCGCCATTCGTACCAGTCGAAGAGGCCAACTCGGAAGCAAAAGGTGGTCCATCGGTTCGACATAAAAACGATATTGTTCTCGAAGGGGACTTTGCAACTAATGCGTCCCTTTCTGGAGAGGCGTCAGCCTCGAGTCCGAATTTCGAAACACATGTCAAGACGACGGGTTCCTGTCCAAACCTCGAAACTCAGGTTTTGAACGACGGTCATGACTTGAAGGCTCAAAAAGAGCAAGTGTTTCAATCTGACTTACTCATACAGCTCGAACCAACCATCGAGTATCAGTTTACACCCTCCAATATACCTGAAGATGAAGAGCAAACAGCCTTAAAATCCGAAGCTCAATCAACCGAGACTCAACCGTCACCCACTCCTTCACCGGAGCCAGGAAAAATAAGAGTGCTATTCTTACGCCTAGAACAATTCTTCGAACGCAAAGTGCTCCCTAGCGAATTTTGGGACGACTCGGATGAGTACTACACCACCGTACCCCTTTCAATCAGACTAGGTATGTAAGGTCCTCATTATCCCGAAGTTGCGACTATAACACTACCACAACTCGCAGCTATTGTGTCGATTTTGTCGCTCATAATATCACCGTTTCTTCTGACTGTTCGTCTTGTGATGATCATCCTAGCTAGTCCTCCGCTCCCAACACCGAATCCCATACCTACCACCTTCAAATATGCGTCTGCTCGAATATCCTTCCCGACTTTCTACGCCTACAGCCGTGATGTGAGTGCCAGCGCAGCATACGTCACAATCCTCATCGGCTCTGTCTTCGGTGCGATACACTGCGCAGCCTGGTCCTTCACATTCAACACACACGCCCACCAAGTCCTCTGGCGCGCTTCGGCTCTCTTCATCTCCGTGTCACCTTGTGGCACGATGTTCATTGCTGCGATATTCGCCTACTTCGACGAGTCGCGTGCTCCGAAATGGGCCAAAGCAATCGGATTGGGTTTGGTGATATTGATGGCAGCAGGTGTAGTTGTCCTGTACGCTACTGGGCGCTGGATCCTTGTCATTTTGACGCTCATTGAACTTTCGCGTCTTCCACCGACTGCGTATCAGACGGTTGAATGGACTGATTTCCTACCTCACGCGTAGCTAAATTGTAGTAACGTTCAATTAGACTATTGCGTGTACACTGTTAGTCTCTCAGCGCAGCAGCGACACTGAGAACCTAATCTGGTCGATAGCGCTCCACCGGGTGTTCCCGTCGAAGATTAAATTAATCTGTCCGAGGCTGTGGAGTCGGTCGTGTTGATAATGCCGTTGTGTTATGGCGCTTCCTATGGGATGCCAAGAGATCGATTCCGCAGGGGATAAGTAATGAATGATTGATTTGATGTTCTGTCAATGTGTGTGACGCCTGACAGAAACGAAACGTCCCTGGACATGATGCCGGAATATACAGCAGAAAACGGAACAAGACCTCAGTGCTTCCTCCCCACCCAGAAGCCCTTCCCCTGTCAGTGGTAGGCAAATAAAATGCCGCTGCTGTTCCTCTCTCTCGTCGCCTTCACCCTCCGCTCAGCAACGACAACCGCCGCACCCATCCTCCCTTTCACCCTCAGAGATATCCCCGGGCCTTTGAACATCTTCCCGCGCACACCAATCAACGCATCAGTCGAAGCAGGCCTCAACGGAACACCCATCGAATTCAACACCAACTACCGTTCCGTCTGGGAGATAGTCTGGACGTGTTGGATCACCATATTTGCCTGCATCTGGATCTCCGTGCACCCGAATGTGCGGGGACATAAAGCCACGTGGGGAGCTATAATGCGGCAGAGGGTTGAGCTCCTGTTCTGGGGATTCATATCACCCGAGGTGGTAGTCGTATGGGCCTATAGACAGTGGAGGGGGGCGAAGGCAATCAATGCGTCTGTGTTGAGTAAGATTGAGAAGATCAAGGAGGAGGATCCTGCGGCTGCAAATGGTGAGTGGATGCGGTTGGAGCCAATACCCCCAACACGTTCGGCTGACAGACGCATTCCATGTGGGCCATTTTCTGGATACTAGGTCTGATTGATTGGACGATTACCCACTCGCACACGTTGCAGATGGGTGGATACATCTTTGAACGGGACGGCGTCGCGCGATACTATGAGCCCGTCTTTGACTCACCAGGGGAGAAGAAACCAGAGGAGAAAGCTGAACAAGCAAATGGACCCGGACAAAACAACGAAACAGAGGGAGAAAAGGGAGGGCAAAGGGATTCAGGAGGCGGAAAAACTGTGGACTCGGCGAACGATGATCCTGGAACAGTGGGGAACACGGAGCAAAAACCAGCCAAGGACTTCAATGATTTCTTGGAAGCCATCATTCGACGTCGAGACACCGAGGAAGAGCTGCAGGACCGCAGCAAGGCCGACGCATTCACCAAAGGGATCGTACTCTTCCAAACGGGGTGGTTTATTGTCCAGATAATAGCACGGAAGGTTCAGGACCTTACCATTACCGAGCTCGAAATCACCACTCTCGCATACGCAGCGATGACGGCAATGATGTATATCTTTTGGTGGCATAAGCCGCTAGACCTACAGCGCCCTATTATCGTCACTGCACCTTCTCCGAGTTGTAAAAGGGCAGATGTCCCGACCCCCGCGGTTTCCCTCTCCGAGGCGGTGGCCCTCTCGGCAGCGAAGATACCAGAAGTCGTTGTTATTCCACCGTCAGACAATCCGCAAAATGAGGCTCTCCATCGTGATCCCAACGACGACACCCAACTTCAAGTATATGGCTCTGAACTTCCTTTTGCTCACACTGACGACACCACGGGGACTTCTACGGAGGATAACGCGATTCCTAGTCCCCATCCCGATGCTAGGATGGCAAATACGATAGGGTTCAACCCGCCTTCATCTCCACCCCCAGATAAGCCAACAGAAGCTGAGGAACAAGAAGGACTTGTGGGAAATCCAAATGAGCCCCAGCCGGCCACCCCCACATCTAAGCCTGGATGGGTGCGGACACTATTTCTACGTCTGGACGTATACATCAACAAAACACTGTTCAAGTCCAAGGAACCTGCAGTTCTGAGCTCCACCGGAGGCATAACCCTTGGATTCAGAATATGTATGCCTCTACTTCTTTAACTCCTGAGGGCTTGAGCCGATTACTCACACACCCTCTAGTCTTCTTCTCTATTCTGGCGCTTGCATTGTCACCATTACTGTTCATGACGCGAGTTTCGGATATTATCGTATCAAGCACCTTCATTCCAGAGTATGATGCATCCATGGAGTCCCCTTATAGGCCCCCCAGAGTGTCCTTCCCGACATTCTATGCCTACAGCAAGCAGTTCTCAAGCCAATCCATGGTCGCCATCTTTGTCGGCGCTGCATTCGGGGCAATTCATTGTGCGGCATGGAACTTCACATTTCACTTGCCCAGATACCGAGTGCTCTGGCGCGCCTCGGCTCTCTTTATCTGTTTGTCGCCCATAGGAGGAGGCTTCTTTGCGGGGATGTTTGATGTTTCCGAGAAATCGCATGCCCGACCGATTGTGAAGAAGTTGATAGCGCTGTTTTTGTTGTTTTTAATTGTGGCTATGGTAGTTCTATATGGCGTTGCTCGCTGGATTCTCTTTGTTGTCACGCTTCTTGAGCTTTCGCATCTTCCACCCTCTGCGCACCAGGATGTAGAATGGACCAGCTTTGTGCCCCATGTGTAGTTAGGCTGTAATGATTTGTATATTGATTTGTATATTGTACTAGGATGGGTCACAGGGAATGGAGTGGTAGTAGCAGCCCAATACCGTGACCTTCGTATACTATGTTTGTGCCCTTGAGTATGGCCGCTCCTTTCGTTGTTAAGTTCTCTTACTGAAGTGCCTAAATTAAGCGTCCGTGACACACTGTGCCTGTCGGTATCGACTTCAATAGTACACTGCAACCCTGCGAGTCACAAGGGGTCAATGTAGGGCTGCCGGCTTACTACGGTTCCCCTAACGTACAAATATACCCGCCAGTAACAGAATAGGCAAGCTATTCTGTTATGTGCCTTTTGGCGGAGCTGTTAAGGTGGCGGTCTAGCGGTCTTCCAGTCAACCTCATTTCAGCATTTGAATCAGCTTTTGAGAAACTGAGATCAGGTTGTAGCTGATGTCAACATCAACATGGTTACATGTAGTACGGGATTGTCACACAAGCGTTTAAGGGCGGCGGAACTGGGAACCTAATCTTGTCGATAGCGCTCAACGCGGTGTTCTCGTTGACGAAGATTGAATTGCGAGATCCTGCGAAAGTGCTAATTATAGCGCTTACTATAGGATGCCGAGACATTGACTCTGCAAGGGATAACGAATGATTGATTTGATGTCCTGTCAGTGTACGTACCTTTGGGGCAGAAACGCCCTGGACATGATGCCGGAATATACAACAGAAAACAGAACAAGACCGTGCTTCCTCCCCACCCAGAGGTCTTTCTCCATCAAATACAATGCCGCTGCTGTTCCTCTCCCTCGTCGCCTTCACCTTCCGCTCAGCAACAACAACCGCCGCACCCATCCTCCCTTTCACCCTCAGAGATATCCCCGGGCCTTTGAACATCTTCCCCCGCGCACCAATCGACGCATCAGTCGAAGCATCATGCCTCAACGGAACACCCACCGAATTCAACACCAACTACCGTTCCGTCTGGGAGATAGTCTGGACATGTTGGGTCACCATCTTTGCCTGTATCTGGATCTCCGTGCACCCGAATGTGCGGGGACATAATGCCACGTGGGGAGCCATAATGCGGCAGAGGGCCGAGCTTCTGTTCTGGGGATTCATATCACCAGAGGTGATAGTCGTATGGGCTTATAGACAGTGGAGGGGGGCAAAAGCGATCAATGCGTGTGTGTTGAGTAAGATTGGGAAGATTAAGGAGGACGATCCTGCGTCTGCAAATGGTGAGTGGATGTAGTTGGAGCAGATACCCCTAACATACGTTAACGACTCGGCTGATGGACGCGTTCCTGCTGGCTTGCTAGGACTGATTAATTGGACGATTACGCACTCGCACATGCTGCAAATGGGTGGTTATATCTTTGAACAAGATGGCGTCGCACGTTACTATAACCCTGTCTTTATCCCATTGGGGGCCAGCAACCCAGAGAAGGCTGAGCCTCAAGAAAATGGACAAAATAACAAAAAGGAAGAAGAGATGGAGGGGAAGGCGGATTCAGAAGGCGGAAAGCCCAGTGTGGACTCAGCAAACAAAGATAGTGCAACGGTGGAGAACCTTAAGAAAACAGCAGCCACAGACTTCAACGATGTCTTGGAAGCCATCATTCGACGTCGAGACACCGAGGAAGAGCTACAAGACCGTAGCAAAGCCGATGCCTTTACCAAAGGGATTGTACTCTTCCAAACAGGGTGGTTTATTGTCCAGGTAATAGCACGGAGGGTTCAGGGCCTTGCGATTACCGAGCTCGAAATCACCACTCTCGCATACGCAGCGATGACGGCAATGATGTATATCTTTTGGTGGCATAAGCCGCTAGACCTACAGCGCCCTATTATCGTTACCGCGCCCTCCCCGAGTTGTAAAAGGGCAGATGTCCCGACCCCCGAGGTTTCCCTCTCCGAGGCGGTGGCCCTCTCGGCATCGAAGATACCAGAAGTCACTGTCATTCCACTGTCAGACAATCCCCGAAATGAGGCTCTCCATCGTGATCCCAATAGTGTTAACGATGATACCCAACTTCAGATATACGACTCTGAACTTCCTTTTGCTCATAATGCCGACACCACAGTGACTTCTACAGAGGATCATGCGACTCCTAGCCCCCATCCCGATGCTAGGATGGCAAATACGATAGGGGTTAACCCAACTTCACCTCCACCCCCAGATAAGACAACAGGAGCTGAGGAACAAGAAGGAATTTTGGGAAAGTCAGATGAGCCTCAGCCGGTCACCCCCACACCTAAGCCTGGATGGGTGCGGACACTGTTTCTACGTCTGGACGTATACATCAACAAAACACTGTTCCAGTCCAAGGAACCTGCAGTTCTGAGCTCCACCGGAGGCATAACCCTTGGATTCCGAATACGTATGCCTCCACCCCTTTTACCCTCGAGAGCTTGAGCGATTGCTGATGCACCCTCCAGTCTTCTTCTCCCTTATAGCGCTTGTATTGTCACCATTACTGCTCATGGTTCGAGTTATGGGTATCATGATATCAAACACCTTTATTCCAGAGTATGACCCGTCTATGGAGTCTCCCTATAGGCGTCCAAGAGTTTCCTTCCCGACATTCTATGCCTACGGCGAGGAGTTCTCAAGCCAATCTGTGGTCGCCATCCTCGTCGGCGCTGCATTCGGGGCAGTCCATTGCGCCGCATGGAACTTCACATTTCACTTACCCAGATACCGAGCACTCTGGAGAACCTCAGCTCTCTTTATCTGTTTGTCACCCGTAGGTGTAGCCTTCATGGCGGGGATGGTTGAGGTATCCGAGAAGTCGCGCGCCCCATCGATAGTTAAGAAGTGCATGATGGTGCTTTTCTCATCCCTAATCGTGGCTACGATAGCTTTATATGGGGTTGCTCGCTGGATTCTCTTTGCGGTAACATTTCTTGAGCTTTCGCATCTTTCGCCCTCTGCGCATCAGGATGTAGAATGGACCAACTTCCTGCCCCATGCGTAACTAGGCCGCATTACTTTGTAGATCATTGTAGGCTTGAGCTATTAGCCACTGGTAGTAAAATGTACTAGTAGCAACTCAATTCGTGGGTTTTTTCTTCCTCAGGCTCCCGTCATGTAGTGTTCTTATTGCAAGTGAAGTAAATTTTGAACCGCTCGTGACACTGGGTGTCGACGTTAACGTCAGTCCTCGCGGGTGGACACGAATGGTCGGCCTCATGTCACCATGGTACTCCCTGGTGCTACTATACAGAATTATCTTGGTTGTCTTCCCACCGGTTTCGCGTTACAAGGACCGAATCGTGCCACGTAAATTAAGCGCCCGTCCGAGTCAACGTTTCGACATCGACTTGAGCGCTGAGAATAATGCGGTACGGGTTCGTCTAGTTAATTAGAGTAGTAGCTGTGACCAGCAATGTCCATGTTCAAAGGCAGGACTGTACAAAAATAACATCTATTGGCCTGTCGGATGAGCGCCTAATTATTTAGGTCCTTTTTTTTACAGTCCGCATTCTTGGCCTAGATTTGCAGATAGTACTGAGCTCTTGATAAATTTGAATCGCAAAATATAAACAAGTCACAAAGGTCTTACCAAATTCACTACATACAGGGTGGTTATGGGTATCTTGATGCATCAGCAGACATCACGGTGAGACTCTCCGACGCAGGGCACTGTCTACCATATCTATTGAGAAAGCTGTAAAGCCGTGTTCCATTGACGAGACTCTCCAAAGGGGCATGCACACCATACGTACAGGGCATCATGATGTTGAAGAGACGGACGAATTGAAATGAATTGACTATACTAGACTTCCCTTTCACGAATCCCCGAGCATTTGCGCCAGACGCAATGCCATTATCATTTCTATCTTTCCTTTCTCCACCTTGTACTCACTACCCATAGCAGCCACTGCTATTCTTCGTTTCATCCTCCCTCGCGTACCACGAAAGTCTAATCAACCCATCGGTCGAAGTAGGTCTCGAAGGAACACCCTTCTATACCAACTACCGTTCCGGCTGGGAGATAGTCGTATGGGCCTATAGACAGTGGAGGGAAGCGAAAGCGATCAATGAAGCTATGTTGATTGCCATTGAAGGGCTGACGGACTTGGAAACCCCGCAGTCGGATGCTGGTGAGTCGCTTGATGCACTTCTACCGACAGACATCCAGATTGGAGCTTCGCCAACAGAAAGGCCTACATTGCCGGCTCCGAATCAAGATATGATCTTCTGGCATCAAAAAAAAAAGGAGAATTAGCAGAATTAGACTCTTAAACTCAATCCAAAGGGCTTGGGGTGCTGCAAACGATTCTCCCTCGAGAAGCCGGATATGCATGTACAGTCTTAAGATTAATACCTGTAGTTGATTGGTTCCGCGTCTTTTAGCACTTCAGGCTTTTGAATGTGCGAGCATGGTGATCGCGATATTATCTATACTATAATTTTAGTGGTTCACCTTGGACAAATAATCCTGGACAGTCCCACTGTTGCCGAGCTTGACCGTCGTGTCGAGTGGAATCCGTTTCGACTAAAGTCGCCGATGGCTTTCAAGTTTTCCCACATTTCAGACGATTATCTTTCACACCTTCTGCCAATAGCATACCAGGTAGTGAAGTGGACGAAAGTATAGTATATCTGTGCTATAATGCATACTTGATGGTGAAGACGAGATCATTCAAATTAAGCGCTCGTCGGTGCCCAGGAACGTTTGAACAGCGAAAGCTCCCGCCGTAGCCCAATGCTCCGACCGTTCCCATTCAATATTTAAACTCTATAACATCCATTACAAAACGTCTACCGTGTGACGCTACAAATTCCTCCAACCATACAAAAAGCCAATATACGCAAAACGAACGAAAAAAGCTCCAAAACATCAACGATTCAAAATTGTAATAAAACAATCCTAATGATAATCACGGCTCAACAGTTAACTAATTCAATCCTAATCAATAATCATCACGGGCCAACACCCCACACCTCCAACCCCACACACTCAAACTCGACCTCTCCTCCAGGTCCAGCTTTTGGCTTCGTCCCATCCCCCGTCAAAGAGGAACACAAAACCTCATTGCCAAACGTCAGACTAGGCGCCGAAGATCCTTCGAGGAGACCCGCGGCGAGGTATAGGCCATACGAAGTCGATCTGCAGGTCGTAAATCATCAGTATATCAGGTATCAAGTATCGGTTATGGGTTTGAGGCGAGTCACAAAGGAGCGAAATAAAACCAGGTATCAGAAAAAGTGCAAGACTCAATACACTCACCCTCCCCCAAACCCAACATACTCATTCTCACATATACAAAAATACGTGTTCTGCCCCGTCGCTTTGAAAACTTCAAGCCTGCCTTTCCGATACTTCCATAAAAACCTGTCCCAAAAAAGGTGAGCTAAAACAGAATATCTAACGTTAACCGGATGCTAGACTCACGAATCACCACCTCCAAAGAAACCTTTACTTTTCCCCCTCCCAATTCCCTCGGCAACAAACGCACCAAATACTTCACCTTGTTCTTGTTCCTGTTCCTGTTCCTGTTCTTCCTCCCCTGCTCTTTCTCTTTCTCTTTCGTCGCCCCCACTACCTCGACTTGAGGAGGAAGAAAGATCAGCAAGCCCCGCCGCATCTCTGACAACAACAACGACACCCCCGGAACCAATCCAGCCCTTCACGCCCACCCTCGATACCCCGCCCAGTCCGGACCCGGATGCCCGGAATTTGCGCTCCGGCGCTTCGCAGTTCGTGTAGAGCGTGTTCAGGGATATGCCTATGTATAGTTGTTAGATTAGTATTAGATGGGTGAGACACGCAGGAGCGAGATTCGGAGAAACCCGAGAGACGCACCATGCTGATCCAACGAGTACAACAACGTCCACTTTTTTGGGAGACGCGAGAGCGGCGGGAGGTGCGGTCGGATCTATATCAGTCGCAAGTCGCAATTAGCGATTCGTTTTAGCACCACAGATATCTGAATCTAACGTATAAACTGGATGGGAATTCAAAGTAAAGTAAACAAAAAGCGCGTAAAACGCGAACATATGCGATCGACAAGCAAAATATGTGCGCGAAAAGCATACATATGCACAAAGAAAATCAAAGAATGCGCGAAACATATGCACAAAAACAAAAACAAAAAACTCAACAGGTTATCAAGACTCACCAAATCAGCCAAACGGGTACCTAAAACAGGTTCAGTGGTCTCTTTGCGTCCCTCCAACACCACCCTCCCAATCTTCTTCTCAATCAGATCTCCAAGGGCCTTGGCCGTGCTCTCCTGAGTAGAAGTACCGGTCCCCAATCCAGAGCCTGAAT
This sequence comes from Coprinopsis strossmayeri, assembly GCA_900156845.1. Lineage (NCBI taxonomy): Eukaryota > Fungi > Basidiomycota > Agaricomycetes > Agaricales > Psathyrellaceae > Coprinopsis > Coprinopsis strossmayeri. The sequence goes on along the minus strand of FTPT01000013.1, from coordinate 72,867 downwards.
TAAAAGCTGGATTAAAACTTGAACCTGAATTAAAAGTAGAAGTAACCGAACCAATGCCAGAACCAGCAGAATTAGACGGGAGAGTCGAAGCCCGCACATGCACCTGCCCCCCACCATTCTTCTCAAGCAATGCAGATGTCTTCCTAAGCCCAAAAAAGCTCGACCCGAACCCTCCTGAGTCACTGGGGTCGGCGCGAGGCTGGGAATGTGGTCGGAGCTGTGCCTGCGTTTGTACTTGCATGCGAGGCTGAGGTCGGGGTTGGTTCTGCGTTGGTTTTGTCTGTCGTAGAGATTGATTTTGAGGTTGAGGTTGAGAAGATTGAGATTGGTTTTGAGAAGATGGAGATTGATGTTGAGAAGATTGATTTTGATTTTGAGATTGAAGATAAGTCGCAGATCCCAAACTCGAGGGCGGCAACCCAGAAGGTTCAGACGGATGAACAACGCGTCCACCCACAAACCTCGCACCTCTCCCTCGCTCTCCTCCTCCAGCCCCATCCCCATTCGCAGCCCCAGCTCTAGTCGGAGTTGGCGCAGACCGACCCTCCCTCGCCCTGCCCCTCAACTCACCCTCCAACTCGTCGCTAAATCCCTTATCCCAATCATACTCCTCGGGCCGAAACCCCGGCGCACCACTAATCGGCGTAAACGCGTGCGCAGAAAACGGGTTCGCATGAGCCGCTCCACTCCCACCGCCAGAACTTATACTCCCACTATACACCATACCATGACTATAACCACCACCTCCTCCAGCCGACCCAACACCCGCACTTCCAATCGACCCAAATCCAACACTCGGACTCGAGAACCCAGGTATCATGATCGAAGAACTCGGGGGTCCAAACGGCGTATCATGCCTAATTTCGACTTCCTGTATCTCGTCGCGCTCGCGAGACCTGGAAACACCCCGCCGCTCCCGATGCGCCTTCGCGACCTCCCACACGCTTTCTAGCGACGGACGAGCGCGGGGGAGAGGGCGGCCAGGTCTGCCATGCACACCGTGTACGTTCGTGGTTCCGGTAGTGGTGGTATTGGTGTTACTAGTGGAAGAAGCGGTAGAGGGGTTCGAACTGTCGTCGTGTGGACTTGTCTGAGACTGAGAAGGACTTTGTCGTTGTTGAGGCTGAGGTGTACCGATAGGTGAAGGAGACGCGACAAGCCTCGAGTGTCCCTGTACCTGCGAATCTTGTGTGCTTCCACTCGTACTCCCAGAACTGCCGGAATTGCTAGACCCAGACCACAAGAACGACCCTACCCAACTGCCCAAACCACTCAGCGTGCCTACCGCCGAATTCGAGGTCCGTCTCTCCAACCTCCCCCTCCCATATTCGTCCCCTTCGTGTACATATCCATACCCGTCCTCCGGGGAATCAACAGGAGGAAGGTCCACCCCACGAAAATCACGCCTCCTAAACCCGCCCTCGTCCCCAAAATAAGACCCATACTCATCTTCATGATCACCAGAACTCACAACAGGCGGAGCAGCCACCCCTCCGTACCCGTGCGACTGGATGTACGTGAGGCTCGGCGAGCCAGGCGTGAATATCGAGGACGATGAGCTGGGTTGTCTTCTATGTGACCTCGTCATCGATCCCGTCGTCGTTGTCGTTGTCGTTGTATGTACGTGGTCGTGGTCGTGGTCCGAACTTAGCGGGTGTGCGAACGGAGCGGCGGAAGGTCCTTCCCTCGAATTCGAACGGGCCGCAGCAACGGCCGCAGTACCAGGCGTCGACCGCCCAGACCCATCCCTCGCAACATCGACTACAGGGACAGCTTCCGCCGGCTCCCTCCCCGCGAAGTACTCCTGGTCCACCAAGCCCAGATTGTGTTCCAAATTCGGCGCGTGCGCCGGCGTCGTCGGTTCAATAGGGACGGGCGTGCGTCTTTTTGTCGTCGTTGCTGTAGTGGTATTCGCAGAAGTAGAAATAGAGTTATTAGAAGCAGATGCAGATGCATTGGTATGTGCAGAGGAGGAAGAGGTCGAGGCAAAGGGGTTGGAAGCCGAAGGCCGCGAGGTCGGTCTGGATGGCGTAGTAAACGTTAGAGGATCGAAGATGTCTAGTGTGGGAGGGACATCAGTGTTGTGCGCTGTTCTGTTCCTTTCCGTCGTAGTAGCATACGACTGCGTAGCAGAAGTAGCAGTAGCGGTAGGTGTAGTTGCTCGATCCCCATCCCCACTCGCGGTAGACCCGGACCCGCCGAACAACGAAAGCGGATCGCGCTCATACTTCATGATCTCATCGATGAGGTGGTTGTTCTTGCTGGGGCGGGCTGTCGTCGGTGTTGGTGGCAACGTACCTGAAATTGGCGTCATTGGCGATTTCAGCCGCCCAGGGAGGTGTGGGTTATCCAGGTCCAAAGGTTGAACAGAGCTAGGGGACGAAAGGCCAAGTGGGTCCGCGTTACTCGTAGGGGCTGCCGGTAGCGCCGTCGACGAAGACGAGCGGACCGACTGCAAAGGGTCCTGGTGTTCCTGGGCATTTAGTTCTTGCTTGGCATTTAGATCTACCAAGGGCCCCGTGTCTGTTCCTGTAGCTTCGACGAAGGGTCCAAACGTTTCCTCTCCCACCTCATCCTCGTCGGGCACACGACTTCCCGTACTTCCGCCGTGAACATGAACATCCTCATCGTCGAGCCTACTATCGCTCGACCCTTGGAATTCGTATAGATGTGGTTCAGAGTCGGTAGGAGCTTGCAGGACAGACGAGTCCAGGACACTTTTGCTTTGCAAATCTACGTTCGACATCCTGATTTCGATGCAGATGCAGCTTTATACTCAATGCTAATAGATTCTTTAGACCTAATCAAGTCGAATACAGGTCAGTCGTTCCTCAGACGATAAATACAGACGCACACACCGAAGCTGAAGCTAAGCTATCCATCCACAGGGCCTTTAGCTTAGGTTATACGTATCACGTATCGTGGAAGCTATATCTAATCGTCAGAACATAAGTCTACAAACCATATGTGACAACCGTAACATACCTTCAAGTCAAATTCAAATCCACCGTACGTCGGCTGACATGCAGTACGTATACACGGCACACAACTAAGATATGTCCTTAGCCGTCGTCGATGAGTCAGAGAGTCAGATATTGCCTGGGAGCGCCGAGTGCGGTATGGGAATTCAGAAGAACGAAGAAGATCCAGATGCTTCCGCGTCGATGGGACGTTCCAGCGGAGTCCAGCGGCGAATCCAGCGCGCACTATTAGTCAGCATCACTGCCGGTAGTTTGATGGCGGCGATACATAGGGGTCCCCCTATCTTGCAGGGTTCTTCGCCAATTGTTGACAGGCTTAATGTCATGCATCTCGTACTTTGTCGCGTTATTCCAGGTCCTCATACCTTTTTACACTCGACATGCTCAATAAAAAGCATTACTAAGGATGAGGATGGATTCAAATAAGCCTATCGAACGTTAAGCGCCCGTGCGAGAGATCCGTACTAAGAACTAGAAGTCGCGCACTATTCTTCAGATACCTCAGGGATCACCACAAATCCTCCACCTATGAGGCTCAAGCTGACACAAGCAAAGACTTCCGAGTCCCGCCGGAGCACCGTAACCTCGCCACTTGGTGGTACCTAGGTACTAAAATCTGTCCCGCAGCCAAGGATTAGGAACCCGAATTTCTGTCATGTCATGTCACGAATCATTGTGATTTTGACTAGGGTTTCTGCCAAATAAATTCTTACCCCTGAAGCTAAAGTTGGTCAATGGGCCGACTTCGGTGGAAGGTGTCGCCAGACCCGAGGTTTAGGCACTGGTACTGGACAGTAGGAATGTTTGTCATCACCCGGACTCGGAGGATGAAACTGTACTTGGTATGTTGTATTAGGAGTGGATTGTGGACGCTCTGTCGACCCAGAAAAGAGTCTTTCTCATTTACATGTTTGATATAAACTCGTCACATCCACCCTCTTGTACGCCCAGATTGACTCGTCGTATGAGTTGCTGGCCCATTTAGTATATTGGCTGGAGTATTGGAGCTTGTTTGAGAACGTATAACTGTGAGCCGGTGGTACCGTCTGTACGACCGACGGGGCGCTTAATGTGAATGACTCTTGTCTTCCCCTCCATCATGTGCATGAAGTCTGTATTGCATAATAGATATTTTGAATTGGCTATATACGAGGCAAGAAGTTCGTCCACTCCACTGCCCGGTATGCTGTTGGCGGAAGATGTGTAAGTTCAATGATCATCAGAACTGCAAGGATCCACCGCACAACACTGTACAGTATTACAATCCCTACCAACAAAACTATGAAAAGACGGTCTTGAATTCCCTCTGCAAGAAGCCCAGCCTTCAAGGCATCCGCTATAAGCTGGACCACGCAAAGCAAGAAACCTCCACCTATAGGGGACAAGCATATGAAAAGGGCCGAAGTCCTCTACAGGACTTGACAGGTGGGCGAATGAAACATAAAGGTCCATGCTGCACACTGTATGGCGCCGAATGCGGCGCTGCCGAGGATGGCGATGAGGGAGGCGCTCCCGGCGAACGTAGTGCCTTGGGCGTAGAACGTGGGGAAAGAGACCCGCCGCGAAGATTCAAACGCATGTGATGGGGATTCCAGCTTCAACCTCAACCAGTCACCGTCAGGTTCTGCAATAGGGGAACTGGATAATGTGATCTCAACAATACGTGCCAAGCAAAGTAAAGGTGAAATTATGATCGCCGTAATCCCAGAAACCGCTGAAAGACGTGGAGCCAATCGGCTACAGGTATGTATTAAATAACAAGGCTGTACGCGCACATACCGAGTCTGAGAAAGAGGGTTGTTTCTGAGATGGATGCGTCCAGCCCAGGGTAAGGCGCCCTGAGAATCATATACAGGAACCGATCCAGACGTAAGAACGATGCCTTTATTCGCAGTTCATACTTTGACTGATGGGTTGATTGGATTGTCGAATGGTGTGCGAGGAAAGATCGAGGAGGAGAAGGAAGAGATGTTGAGAATAGGCGCGGCTTCTGTGGGTGGTGAGCTCGATCATACGTTCTATACAGGTGGTAAACAATGCCCTGCGGAGAGTCTCGCAGTGATATGTAGGTACATTGTTGGCACATCAGGGTCGTCATAGGCGCCTAATGGGCTTCCTTTCATTCATTTAGATACGACGGTTATGCATTATTCTCGTTTCTTCTTGGCTAATCCTCCCTTTGGCTTCTGGAGTCAGCCAATGCTAAGCAATAGGGCCCTGAGTAGTCGGACAAGCCGGTCAGTAGCTACTGTCTAGAAGGATAGTCGCTACTGACCGGCTTGTTTCCTGTCTGCCTCAATGTCGATAACTCGGACGGGCGCTTATTTTACGTGGCACGGTTCCGAAAGACTAGGGGGGGTCAGCAATCGGGTCAAGCTAGTACTGCCACGCAGGATTAGGAACCCACATTTCTGTCATGCCATGTCACGAATCATTGTGATTGTATTAAAGTTTGTTTAATTATAGGTTTTCGGCCCTGAAATTAAAATAGCTTAATTGGCCAACTTCGACGGACGGTACCGTCGGCCCCGTTTAGGTAATACTACTGGACAGTAGGAATGTTCGTCATCCCCGGACTCGGAAGATAAAAATCACTAGTATATCGTATCAGGAGAGGATTGTGGACGTTCTTTTTGACTCTCAGGTTTCACAGATTTTGTGAATATGAGCTTGTATCTTTACGCTTGGAAGCACGGGGGAGTTGGCCTTAAATGATCGGACGACTCGTCATTTCCGGTTGAAGAGGTTAGTCAGTCACGTTAGAACTGTTACAGGCGGCAAGATCAGGCGGTCAATATTAGGAATGTTTGTGCAGAACATTCAAAGTTGAACGAAACCTTCCATTTGCATTTCTTCCGCTTAGCAAGGTTAAGGTTCAAACTCGAGTAAGAGACGCATGCCACAGGGTAATAAGTCAAGTTCTTATGTACATAAGAGACGTATGTCCATCACAGATGATTCATGAAGGAATTAGGATCGATCACTGGTACGAGATCGGGCGGCCCTGGGTGACGGTACTTATATACATACACAAAAAACGAACGGACCGTCCTGGTCCGTTCACGTTACCCAGTAGTATGGATGCTCGTTATCCTTTCGAAACTTTCCAAATTCGAAGTTCGAAAGGGACATACCCAAACCGAGATTTTCCGTCGTCCGTTAGCAAGTCGTAGATTACAGATGGTTGCTGGACCTTGGCGTCTAAATATTAGCTTGAAGTTCATGTGGGAGTGTAGGAAAATGGCGGTATGGATTGGCTTACCATGGAGGTAATGGATGGGCTATCGCGACCACGAGCTGTCTACTGTAGGATGTAGCTAATTATGTTTGCCTTTCGCATCTGGAGAGTAAAGGCCTCAGGGAGTGCCATAGAAGATAAAGCTCGTCCCTGTGACTACTGATCGACCTCGCTGGACCAGCGTGATTGCATATGCCATATAACCATACTAAGGCAACTGACAAAGCCGCTCCCGCATCCAAGATTTGTCGACTTGAATGCATCATCTTGTGGAAAAGAGAGGTTTGCAGCACAGAGTCAAGGGTTATCAGTGCAATAATGAGCGGCATCGTAGGCTAGGCTCCACAGAAGGTTCGCTGACGACCCCGCAACCGTAGGATTAACTCATTAGAACTCAGCCTTCTGCGTTACCTGAATAGTATTGCAGCGGTAGCTTAGGCTGCTTCGTACTCCGGGCCTTCACAGAACTATCGCATCAAAGAGCCAATTGACTGTCCTTCCGAAGAAAGCACGGAGGAAGGGCTTCGATCTGCCAGTGGCTGTCAGCTCGAGGAACACCTGACATAAAGATGCGGACGGTGCATAGATGGCCACTGTATATGAGTTGAGTATTGGGTACGTAGCGATCTGCCTGTTTCGTAGTAACAGACGGGCTACATATGTACATACAACTCGGAGGAGGCGCTTAGCCTGAGCAACGCTCGATTCAAGTTCATGCGGAAACTTCCTATCTGATGTGATTCTCACGATGCCAAATCTGCGGATCAGGTGCGGACCGCCTACGGCTTTTGCCGGCTATCCAAACAAGTTTGCGCCTCATGGGACCTCTCCTTCTCCTCCTGGTTCGCCTCCGGCCAAACAACGATTCTTTACGACATATCATATTCATTGCCCTTTCTTTACTTTTATGTCCGTCCATATGAAAACAAGACATGCCGTGGAATGAAGTAACAACTCCGACTCCCAGCGTTCGGCTGTTCTCATCCGTCGATTTTTCTCAGCTACTTCTTGGGCGCAGCGGTATGTAGTGGCATCGAGGGTCGATTTCATCCCGGACTTCTGGAGTAGCCGTTACACACTATCAATGCCATCTCAACTCAAAACATATCAGGGGAACAAGACCATATCGAAGGATTCGAAGCCTTCCTCTACCGCTCTCAATCACTTCGATTCAGCGTCAGGAAGAGTAGGCAATACGAACCCATCCCATCAAAGTTCGATGTTTCATCTATGTAATTGAGTAAGCCCCGTTCAACCCGATAACCTCTTTAGAGGCGTTGTTTTCTCTGCCGTTCACACGTTCCGTCGAAGTTTTACTGAGGACCTCGATAATGATCTTAGCCAAGCCCTATGTAAGAGGCAGGTCGTCCATTATATAACGTATGGAAGACAAGGAACCGTCAGGGCGGAACTAAACTGACATTGACATCTTCGAACAAATACGCCTGATCCCGAAGACTGCTGCGAAATTCGAAGCGACTAGCACGTTTGGCCGCCAAGATGGGGCTGCCAGAGTCGTTGTTCGATCCATCATGATACTGATCAATACCAGTGAATACTAGTGTCTTCGGTTCAGACGGCGCAATGTGATGCTTTCCTTCCATCCACCCAGTTCTGTCAGCGTCCTTTCGAAGCATGCCAGAGCCAGCTGGTCTTTTCACCGTTTGGCAGCTCCAGTGCAACAAGAAATTGCATGGGGATACCATACGTATGATGGATCAAACCGCTCCTTGCTTCGGGGAGGGGCCACGACCAGGCCCAGACATTGCCACAATCCACAACACCGAGGGGGTATTACAGCCACTCTCTACGCACAAAACGGCAAATTGCCGGATTCAGCCCGTTGATAGAGATTTGATTAATTATGTATATGTATATGCAACGTATTCTTCTCCCGTAAGTACTTACTTAACTATAGAAAGGAGTTATTAGCAGATGAGAACAAGTTGACAGTCAGGCTCCACGATTGTCCATTGATTAGGGTTCTGTGGAAAGAAGACTAGGGTAGCATGTGTATCCGCTGTGTTGCCTAGCCGTTTCACGTCTGACTGTCGCTGCGGGATATAGATAAAAGGTCCCCCGGGTTCTAGTGCGCTCTTTTCCACTGTCCCTCACTGCCGTTCGCTTCTCCCTCCCCTGACCTTTTGAGAGTACTGGGACACCATGTCTGCACACGCACCGACGGCGGCACCTCTCTCAATTCATGATTCATTTGGTGAGTACTGGGGTCTCCAGTTTCCCTCATATGGTGGCGTCCGCTTACAAACCGAACGACGACTAGGTGCTAGCCTTATCGGGGCTTATGTTAATGCGATGTGCGTCCTGAATCGCGCTTTTGGCTGAAATTTGAAGCTCAAGGATGTGGTGGATAGATTATATGGTCTGACGACGCTCCAGGTGCGCTCCTTCCAGTTCCTCTCCCCGACCCCGATTCTAAAACGGCTTCGACGCTCGGTGTAGACGTATCTGTTCTATCATTATTACCCGAAGGATGGTCGAGGGAACAAGCTTCTAGTGCGTTGCCTTCTCGTCAATCCGCAAGTTTCTTTTGCTGACTTCCATTCTTAGGTTGGCGTAATATGGTAAGGATCGAAACGGCCGCTTAACGGCGCATATGGCTGAAACGTTTTTGAGGGTGCTCGATACTTTGCATACGATTCTCGGTAAGTACTGGTGCCCCATCGCTTATCCGTACCTCGTCAAAATTTATTGACTTTCCATCGGCTGTCAGTGTCGTACTGCATGTACCATTACCTTGTGTCGAACTATAATACCCCTGCGGGTCTTAGAACGGGCCACTGGTGCGCTTCTACTCTCTCATACTGTGATAACCTATGATAAACATTCTATAATTAGGACACTATTCGTAAGTTCCCATCTCCGGTCATGAACAACGACGTTGATCAAGGAACGCCCCTGGACCCTGACTCGCTAGATCTCTATCCTATGCAATGTGTGTTCTTTCGTTCAGGTTCTGGGAATCTTACTGAGTTATTGAAAATTATAGATTGTAGTCGCCTGCATTGTCCAGACGTAGGTCCTTGCACGCGCCAAAGAGACCGCTGACTCAATATGCATAACCAGCTATTTCACGTACAGAATTTACCAACGTGAGATTCATTCCCCGAGACCGTTGCAGAATCTTGTACTTATCAGTGTCTGTTTTCAGTCGCAAATCCCCGCATTAGATGGTGGCTCACGTCGATCATTGTAAGGAACTAAACTCAGACGCTGCTATCGCTTCCCGAGGGCTAATAACACCTGATATGCATCGCTCAGGGAATCACGGTCCTCGCTCACTTTGTGTTTGGAGTCGGTGCGGAGCATTGGATCTTGTGCCAAAGGTGACTGGCTGACTTTAGGACCCCAGAAACCATCGTATTCTGCTTCATCAAGAGGGACTTTTCTCGATTGCACGAGTTCTCTGTGGGTACTCAGATATGCACACCTGAGAGTCATATTGATCTGGTACAACCCCTATCATAGCTCATCGCCGCCACACCATTTGCCGTCACAGCCGTTCTGTCCGACATCTTCATCGCTGGTTCATTATGCGTCCTCTTACACGGCAGCAGAACGGCATTCAAGGGGTACGTCTCACATTATTGAATGAATATTTCCACCAGAACAGTGCTCATATAGTTGACCGGCAACAACAGGACCAACGCCCTGGTGACGACACTGATTATCTACGCTATCAACCGGTGCTTGCTCACCAGTGTGGTCGCTGTTGTGGAAATCATTGTCGTACGTCCCCTTCTCTCACATTGAACATTGCTACAACATCCCTCTGACATTGCATCGATAGTTCTCGCTTCATCCAAAAGCACTTTGGTACTTGGCTATTGACTTCGTCATCGGAAAACGTGAGTATCCGAGCTAATGGATGATAAGATGGAATTGACCGAGTTGGTTTAGTCTACGCGAACAGCTTGCTTGCAACGTTAAACAGCAGACATGCAGTCTCGCGAGCTGCAGGAGCTGTAAAGTCTACCACAGATGCCAGGTTCACGGACATCGAGTTTGATAGTCGAGCAGTAAGCTTTCCATATCTCCCCTACTATTAAAGAGGAGCTTTAACTTGAAATTACTTTTCTTTAGCTCCGGGATGATACCGTAAGTGCAATCGTTGTCTTTAGTCTATCGAAATCTCTTCGGAATGTATAACTGAACCTTTTACTTGCAGCGGGGCCATGTTGTCAGCCTCAACCCTGAGCTCACATCAGGCACTAGTGCGACGCTCAACTCTAGGACATATCCTAATGATGCAAAGTCAAAGGTTAATGACATCCGATTTCATATCTAAGAGGACTATGTCTGATGATGATGTCTACAGGGACTGTAAAGCTTTGGGGATTTGTCGCATAGCATACTCTGACCTCCAGAGTGCCTGGGATAAATCGTGGCGGGATTTAGCTGTAGGGTAAAAAGGGCCAATGCTGTATGTATAATAGGTTAAGTTTATTTATTATACTTTTATGGAGTGAATTGGTACCTTGCTACCTCGAGGAGCAAATAAAGTTTGTATGGGAAGAGTTCAGTGTCGTTAAGAGCCATTCATTGCTTGGTTCGTACTACCGAAGCATTACTGAAGTCGTACAAGCCTAAGATAGGTCGTGATCGGGCGTTAAATAAGGTAATAGGTATAGACCAAAGACGTAGATGTCCAAGTAGAAAGTTAAGAGAATATCGCGGATCAAATTAGTCCATAGGTTCGTCTGTCCTTCTCATCCAACTAAAGCTTCAACTCTCATTCTCCAGCTAATCGTGACTGGTTCTCGAGGGCTTCCCCGATTTCCGACGTCTAGCGCGACGCTCCGGGCCTCCATCCATTGTCTTCGCCTTTCCTTTCCTCTTCGATTCTTTCTCCATTTCTACTATCACCCTTACACTCTCCGCTAGCTGCCGCATAGCCATCGTCATTTCCTCCATCGAGTTAGCCATGGTGTGTAACGCGTTTACTGTGTCCTCAGCGCCCCAATAGCTCGTACCATCAGGCGCGGTGCGCCATATCTCACTAGGCAAACTAGGAACCCGAGGGATAGGCAAAATAGGTCTGGTTTGTTGGTCCGTTGGTTGGTCCTCCGAATCTGTTCTTGAATTTGAGGACTCGGTAGTATTCTTGGTCGTGGGCGATTGCTTGGGTCGGTGATATGGGCCAACACCAGAGGGGGAAACAGGAGCGGGACCTACGATCCCATAACTGACCGTATACATAGATGCGATAGGATCCGCCTGACTGGGCGGCGGACTGAGATGGGATGTTGGAGGACGACCACGACCAGAACCAACTGCGCCATAACCATACCTGACAGGGTACCTGGTACTAGAAACGACAGAATCCAAGGACAAAGGCATGCAGTTCCGAGCCTGAGGCAGGGAGGCTGAAATACCGTCACGGCCTTCAGGCACGGCATAGTTATGAACCCCTTCGGGATGTGGAGTGGTGTGTGACGCCTTAGGAGGGGTCGAGTAGCCGCTGCCACTAGTGCTAGGGCCGCTGGACGACTCAGGAAGAGGAAGTGAATGAGGAAGGGGGGTCGGAGGGGGATGCATCCCTGGAGTTTGATCTGAAGGGACGTACGCGGGGTTCTCCTGAGTTTGTGGGGTTAAAGCAGGCGGCCAGGGCAGAGCTATGTTGGAATCCTCGTTGTACCTGTGGTCAGCATTACCGGTAGTATTAGTACCTCGAGGATTAGGATACACGATCTGCGACCCCCTTGGGTGGTTATCATGAGTAGGCAGGATTGTCGGTGCTAGCACATATGTTGGCGCGGTATCCGTTACAATCTGGTTCATAGGAGGCGCCCATTGAGAGAGCTTATTGAGAAAAGGGAAACTCTCTCCTAAGCTAGAAAGGGGGGAAAGCTCTGTACCAGTAACTTCTCGTTCTTGAGTGTTCGAAGATTTCCTAGATGAGTGCTCACGCGCTTTGGCCTCTTTGGTAGCCTTTCGCTCACTCTTTCGAACTTGTCGTCTGGCAATTGCTTCGAGTTCTTTGACGCTGAAATGGGCAACACGCGCATGGTGCTGAGCAGAGGGCGCTACAGCTTCAGCATATTGCTGGGGGATGCCGCCTGAGGTCGTGTCAAGGTTCCATGGGTTCAGATAGTAGCCGAGCCATCCCAAGGTAGGAGCGACAATTCCGCCACTGGGAGGAGTATCGACAGCACCAGGAGCGACTTCACGCTGAGAAGTTGTCGAGTACTGCGCTGAAGTAATAGCGTGAAGCACCGGTAAGGGAGAATGATGGTGTTCGTATCCCTGTCCCCGTGGAAGACGAAATACAGTGTCGGGTATATATGTGTTCTGCGGAGCTGCTATAGGGCCTGGAGCCTGCACCGTGGTATCCTGTGTCTGAATGCCCTGGCTTTGAATATGAGCCCTTTTCCCTTGGACTTGATTGGGTTGGTCGTCCTGTGGAACAGGATGACGGGTTTGTCCCTGCAATAACTCCCGAGGTTTATCGTCGTCCGATTGGGTTCGTTCATTTATCAGAGGAGAGGGATGGTAAGCGAATATATCATCCGCTGTGTCCTTTTGTCCCCAATTTGATCTGGCCCTGGGGTAGCCATAGTGATCGAGGCCCGACCGAAGAGCCTCAGGCTCAAGATTCTGGACGTTCGCTACCCCAGTGTCGTCCGGAAATAATGTTCTATATAAACTCCGATTTGCCTTCCAGTTCGTATTATCGATGTGGGTCCAGTAGTCCTCTAGTTTCTTTTTTGAACTGGACGCGCGAGCATCATTGCGCTTCAAGCCGGAGGGAGAGCTGTCCATGCTGCCGTAGTTGGCCTCGATACTATCTGAATCGCATGGATTGGACCTACGTTCGGGTTCAGCAAAATGACTTTGAGGGTCTTGTGCAGCAATTAGAGCAGATGCCGACGGGGACATCGTTGAAGGAGACTCCGTCAGATAGCGAGCGTAGGCGGGCATCTCACTAGGTGGTAGGAGGGGACTGAGTCGCAGAGACAATTTGGGCGGTGGTGGTAGTGGGGGTAAAGGTTTGTTTACACCTTCCGTTTCATTCGATGCTCGTGTCAATGGCTGATTAGAGGGAGGTTGAACCTCTGTGCTGCCGCTTTCCCCCACGAAGCGACCAACTTTCTTTAGGAACTTGCGTCTGAGATGGCTGCCATCGGTCTGAACTGAGCGGTCAGCGAATGTAGGCTCCTTCGGTCTCCTGAACCGCTCTATTAGAAGAAGGCCCCTAAAGGCCATTGTTCGGTTGTAAGTTCGACTATAACTGAGGAGCTCGAAGTATCGAATACGGTTCCTGGTGCGAGAGATATGGCGATATATCAGAGAGTGAACGCATGGTATCACTATCTGTTACTTACCTCGATCGAGAGGGATATGCTGTCTGAATGTCCCTGTTGGGCCATCCACACCTTTTCTACGTTTCCCAGAGCCATCTCGTCCCAACGCAAAGACAAGAGACAATACAATGAGGACAAAGACAGGTCGACTGTCATTCGTGGTTAGCCTCAGGACAAGGCGCGTCAAGAATGACGTTGAGATAGAAACCAGAGAGTGTCACAGCGAGTACAAGCTTCTGCATGCGATGGAAGCTGGAATGTTATTGTAACCTGACAGCTGCTGACAACAGTAAGCCAGGTACAGAGAATGTTACAGCGAATACAAGCTTCTGTGTGCGTTGAGAGTTATTGTAACCTGGCAACTGCTGATAGTACCGAGAAGACAGGTGTATGCGTGCCCATAGAGCCAAACATGGGACACTTGACAAGGTGTATAGCCCGTAACACACACATTATCTCCATGCCTACCATGTGGAAAGACTTAAGCGCCCGTGGAACTAATACGGACGTAAGCCAGTTTTGGCCCTTACAAAAGATTAAACATAGTGCCCTCTGAGTATATAAAGTATAATAGTGGAATGGAGTAGGAGTAAAAGATCTCTACCGATAAACACTTGGACTGGTAAGGGGTCAAGCAGGTTACCGTAGGACTGCTAAACCAAGAGATAGAGCGGCGAAGGATGACGGCACAGGTATTCATTACACTTCTCCCAAAGGTTGCCCAAGTATCGTCCACTGTCTGATGTATCAACAAAAGATAACAGATGAGTGGACACGACGGAGGATTGTTCGAAATCATAGAAGCTAAGCTGTACGGTAGATTGGATCTGAGTAGTAGTAGTATTGTTCGCTAGGAGTTTGGATGTAAGAGGGGAATATGTCCATTTCTAGGTAGTCAAATGTCAGAGCGAGGATTCCATCAGCACGGGAAAGGTAGGAGATGTAAGGATACGAGAGGAAAGACGAGAGGGAGACGAAACGCGTCCGAGAGCGAACCAGGTAGCCATTTAAGCATTGACAAGCTCGAGCCACTGTAATACGAGAATTTTGTCGCGTCAATACAGATCCTAAAATATATACGAGAATAAATGACGCACAACTTCGTATTCGTCTGAAACCGATTGAGTGAACTGGCTTTGCTTTGTGACAAAGTACAGGATGCCGCTGGCCGATTGCCTCATGTAGGTCCTGGTAGACACTGTGCTGCCGCTCTGGAGCTTCCATACAGCTATCAAACTCCGAGTTGGTGTCTGGACCCATCACTTCCGTTTAAAATGCTTACCTGAAAGCCTGTTGGCACCAGAGTCGTAGTTCCAGACGGTAAACTCAGACAGGGTAAGTCCTCGAGGAAGGGCTGCGCTATTACCAACCGTCTGAGGACTTGCACCGGAGGCAGTGTGAGCCGTCCTGACGAGGTAGGAAGCAGTCAAGCCGTCGCTACACAATAGAATTAGCTTTGACTTTTTGATTCACAACTAAAAGACTCACTGTCCAGCGAGACCGAGGAACTTCCACGGAGATGCACTGTCGACAGTGATTTCGAATGGACCATTTTGACTAGGAACGTTGACTTCGAGACACTCCTGCTTTCTACTCTTGACCTCATAGCTATAGGATGAAGTCACATAAGCTTAGCACTCTCGGAAAGGCGAAGGAGGCTATACACACATTCCATTGTTCTCGGATCCGCTAACAAACCCAACGTCTTCCCAATACCCTCGCGAGTTTTTCGTAATGACCTTAATACACCTCTTAGAAATCGGAACGGGCGACGCGCCAGCTCTGGCGACTAATTCGGATGTGAGATATCTGATGGGAAATGAGTTCAATTGGGGGAGACCATACCGTGAGTTCTGGTGCTTCGGTCCAAATTCCTAGGCGGCAAAGGAGGGTAGCCCCTTGCGAGACGCTCGGCATTGGTCTTCAGGCTTCGAACGTCGATGCCATTATCACTGCGGCGTTGGGGGCGTGCATCAGCGAGGCCAACATGGAACCCGAGAGCCAAAATTGCAACGAGAAGGAAACGGGGAGATTTCAAGAACGCAAAGCCAGACATCTTGGAATCGGTGGACAATTGGGATCGGAGGGAGGTTGCAAATGAAAGAAAAAAGGAGCGCGAACGTCAGCGAACGTGTGATCGCCAAGAACACCGGGAGGGAGAAAGAAAAGGCGTCGGGAGAGGGGGGAGGGGTTGTCAGCAGCAACGAGGTGGAGCCGTCGACGGAGAAAAACCTCGTGTTTGCTCTTCGTTTATAAGAGCGGACCTCATCAAGGAGATAGCAAAAGCTGACAACCCGGACGGAATCAAATGGACGTTTGCAATTGCGAAAGTTACAAGAAAGGCAGAAAAAGGCCTGGCTCATTGTTGACCCCTTGATTGTGGCGCAGATATCTCGACAATGCGGCAGTCGGCTTACCGCAATTGTGCCTTAAGGCGGATTCGTCCCCGTTCGTTGCCATTCGTTGTTCAAATACGACCATTAGAACACACAGGATAATACAGGATGAATACAGAATAATAAACAGCCTGAGACATACTTACGGATAGAATACCATAGAAGTCGGGATGAGCGGTGAGCGCTTGATCCACCGTACATGCTCCACTGTGCGATACCATGACGGATAAATTAACGCTTTCTCCGAAAGGAAAGTCGCGCGCGCCACACACCGGGCGACGTCGCCGGAGTCCGGACTCACCATCTGTTATATAAAAATAATCTCACTTCTGGAGCGACACCCAACGTAGCAGGTAGAAGCTTGTATGTAGCGCAAAAATATCAGTGTTATGCGAATGAACTAGGTAAGGGAAGAGTGATATCTTGAGGTCAGGGCCTGGAGGGGTGGGTCAAGGCACGTCCGCCGCACGCCATTGGTAATGGGATAAATCAGAACTACTTAAGTCCCTGAAGCGAAAATCATTATATCCCAGGGGGCGGAACGAGGTACTGGCCCCTTATGGCTTGAATTCTTTAGAGAAGGCATAGTCGATGTATCCCTTCTCGGATTCCGGGGTGTAGAAGGTGCTGTAATCGGGCTCGTTCAGTGGCAAGTTTTCTTGAAGGCGGAATGGCAAGTCAGGCTAGATTGGAGCAATGATCAGTATGGCATAATCTCGACTGAGGCTGCTAAAAGAACCGACATTGGAAATGAATGAGTGGCCGAAAGCGATCAAATCGCCTTTGGCCTCTGCAGTCTCGATCGCGGTCTCTCTTGTATAACCACCACAACTGATGAAGGGTCGAGGCGACCAAATATGCCTGAAGGGATCGTTACTTTCGTTCGGTCCTGGCTTCCTTTTGCCTGACCCACTAAACCCAGCCTCTATGAAATGAACGTAGGCGAGATCGGGGTGGGACGACGAGAATTGGTCGAGGACATAGGAGAATTGGGGGACTGGATCCTCCATCTTCATATCTGTATGAAAGCGAAGGTCATCTCTCGCGGGAACGCCCGATGCGAGATTCAAACGTACCTTGATATGTGCTCCATGGACTCATCCGAATTGCAGTTCTCTCTGCCCCTATTGCATCGACGACAGCATCCACAACCTCCAACGCGAACTTGCTACGAGCTTCGATGCTCCCACCGTATTCGTCCGAGCGCTCATTACTGACATCCTGGAGGAACTGATCAATCAAGTACCCATTCGCACCATGGATCTCTACGCCGTCGAAACCAGCCTCGAGTACCGCTCTCTTAGCAGCAGCCGCATACAGACTGACATATTTCTTTATCTCGGGAATGGTCAACTCCTTGGGAATCGCACCTTCGACTCTTGATTCCGATAGCGGGATGGGAGAAGCCGAAACATAGGGGAATCCTCTTTCCTTCATCAGACCGGGATGAGCGGCTCGACCGAGAGCCCATAGTTGCAGGAAGATATATGACTTCTTGGCATGAACTGCGTCGGTTACCTTCATTCATCGTTGGGTCGACAATCAATATAATCCAATGTGATAACGGCGCTCACCTCTTTCCATGCTTTGACTTGTTCATCGCTCCATATTCCCGGGACATTTTTGATACCTCCAGCTTCATCCGCAATGAGTGTCGCCTCCGTGATCAAGAGTGTACCCGGTACGCTAGCCCGTTGTTCGTAGTATTTTTTGACCAGAGGTACGACCGGTACATGTTCGCGTTCCGTGGATCGTAACCGGGTGCAAGGCGCGAAAACCACCCGATGTTGAAGATGAATGGCGCCGAGTGCCCTGGACTGGAAAACTGTAGGGGTTAAAACGGATCCCATGGCTGAAGTGTCGACCTTTGCGGTGATGGTGTCCTTCGTGACGGAGAGAGAAGGGAAGGAGGGCACCGGGCACTACCTGGTTAGAAGGGTGAAAGGGGCCGCATACACTTGGACTTATATATATTCTCTGCTGGGTTATTGTGGGAAACGAGAAGTTTCGATAGTCGCTTGTTTCGAGATTGGCCAACCAGGAACCCTCTTGGTAAGGCCCGGTAACGCTGATATTATTGTGATCCCCCCAAAAAACTTACCAAGCAAATATAAAGCGCATGCGATCATCGCAAAAGAGATTACAAAGTTCTAGTCGCGGATGTAAATTTGGATGGTCATGGTTGGGTCTTCCGCAAATGCGGGCTGGTACCAAGCTGGACACGTCAAAGTCTGGCAAAGTTTTGTCAGGTCCCGGCCCGGCTTGTTCTGTCAAGCTTCACTCACGCGACGTGTGTCAAGTCCAGCTGAACATGAATCAGCCTGCCGATGCGAGTGGAGACAAATATAGACCGTCCACACATCGTCAGTCTGATTATGGGAGACGAACTCGGATCACAATCAACACGGACCTGCACGCACGAGAGACAACACGCCGCTCACCCACAATATTTGCTTCGAGATGCTCCTTAATCCAATCAAACCTCACTGATGTCGTCACCGTAGGAAAGCTGAACCTGTCTGAAGCAAATCTGAAGCTGGGCTTTCAGTTTAGTATCTGCATAAAAAGCCTTTTGTTCGTAGAGAAAAGTTACGGTTTAATTTAGTACCTGCCGATGGCTCGGGATTATGAGTATTAAGGAACCAGTCACGGTAATGCAAAGTGGGAGCTACCTACCTACACCGGGTTATTTTGAGACTGGGCTTAATTACAGTTGGAATTAAATGATAAACTCTGCCAAAGTTAGAACGAATAACAGAAGAAAGATAGGAAATTTGTAGGAAAGCAGGTGTTATCTTACAAAGCGCACGCGACCATCACAAATGCAATTATAAACTTTTAGTCGCAGGTGTAGGATTGGGTGGGCATATGGCTGGTCGGAGTCTGTCATGGTCAGGTCACTTTGGGTCATCGCAAATGCAGGATGGCGCCAAGCTGGTGCAGGGCGATGTTTGAAGATGACATCCGGCCATCGCGGTTACGGAGGGTCGGCGCGGTCGACCAGATTCTCAAGGGTTGCTGCTAGTTTGGCGCCGAGCAACGGAAATCCCTTGAAATGCCTAAAATCATTTAGACTTTAACTGGTGACCTGTTGGCCGGTTCGAGGCCCATTACATATCGTTATCCAGGGTCGAATCGGGGTCGACAACCCAGCACTTTTAATGTATCAATTCCGACATTCGGTGGGCCCTGAGCTATGGAGAGCTATGGTCAAGTAATATGCATTGGCCCGCCTCGTCTACATGTCCCCTTCTTGAGTGCGCCGTGACTTACGGCCTCCATTTGTTTTTTTATAAATCTTCGGCAGTAATACCATGGCGTGATTGTCGATTTGTCTTGCGTGAGAGAATCTAATTATATGCCTGTAGAGCCGGAACGCACAGCCGCTGGCAGGGCGAAGGTCAGGGGATTGGAAAAAGGAACACAGGATGTCTCAGGTTTGATTCTCCAGGAAGGGAGTACCCACAATGCACAATGCACATGGTTGTCACGGATTGTCAGTAGCTGGCAGACGAATTGGAATTGGAAGATGAAATTATTCAGTAACGGCGACTTCTTTCAACATAAATCCGCCTCGGCTCACGTTAGCTTCCTGAAATTAGCGAGCGAGAGAAAATTGTCTCTGCCAGAGCTGTCAAATATCTGTCAGTTTCCATTTTCACTTGCTTGTTTTGGTTTAGTGCCGTCTATATTTGTCACTTCTTTCGCTTCCCTGGCGTACAGCCCGTGCTCTGATGGAGGCATCGAAGATGTGGGGGAATAGAAGACGGAGAAAAGGCGGCTGAGTCCGACTTTAATAAGGGAGCGGATGCTACGTGTTTGACAACATTTTTTACCTTTCTTTACTTTTACAGCGGTGCCAGACATGTCGTCCTTGAAATTGGGTGCAGCCCTCGTATCCCTCGTGCTGTCCTACTTTGTATCTGGCACCGTTGCTACTGTACCCTTCGATGTACCAGACGCTGTCAAGAGGGCAGACTGCGCTCAAATCAGCGTCCGCAAGGAATGGTGAGAAAATCGATCTACTACCTAACGTGCCACTCATGTTCCCTAGGCGCGACTTTACAAACGATGAGAAGGCTGACTATATTCGTGGTGTCAAATGCCTCATGGCGCTCCCACCAAAGGAGAAACGTAAGGCTACCTCCAGGTTTGAAGAATTTCAGGAGACACATATTCTTCTTGCGGAAAGGGTACACTCCGTGGTATGTAGCACCTGCCTGAGGGTGGCTCTGGAACTGACAATAATAATAAGGGACACTTCTTGCCTTGGCACCGATATTTAGTGACCTTGTATTCCAACGCTCTTCGTGACGAGTGTGGCTATAATGGACCTTCTGCGTGCGTTGCTCTCGGAATGAATTCCAAACTGCTGACGTCTTAACAACATCTGGATACAGGTTCTGGGATTGGTCGCGAGATGCTGACAGGAGTCAAGTACGGTAGGTGCCATTCGCCAGCTCTCCACTTCGTCGTCATGCTAAGTACATGCCAATAGAATAAGCTCGTCTCCAATATTTGACCCCAACACTGGATTTGGGGGAGACGGAGTTCCAGGCACATATAGGCCACCCCCCGATCCTAACAACGAATCGGGTATAACTCGCGCCTACCGTGGATGTATCGGTAACGGGCCGTTCAAAGATGTGGTGATTCATCTGGGCCCCGGAAAACTGGTCACAACACATTGCATCACTCGTGGTATTGACGAATCGTACAGGAGCTCATTAACATCAAGGAATGTTAATAATACTATCAACAACGCGAGAACGTTTGAGAGGTTCAGAACAGCGGTCGATGGCTTCTTGAACGGCGCGATTCACGGAGCTGGCCATGGAACCATTGGAGGCGAGATGCAAAACGTGTACTCCTCGAGCGCTGGTGCGTCATTCAAATTCGTGCAGCATGGAATGCTCGCTCATGATGTTTCGACAGACCCTCTGTTCTATTTGCATCATGCCAACCTTGACAGGGTGTGGTGGCGATGGCAGAATGTCAATCCTTCAGCACGTACCTATGATGTATCGGGACCATCCTTGCCAGGAGAACGGGACCAAATTACCCTTAACTTTGTGATGGACTTCCCAGCTCTTGCACCCAATATCACTGTGCGAGAAGTCATGGATACCAAGGCTTCTTCGGGATGTTATACCTACGCCTACTAATAAGGACTTCTTGTATTGGACATTATCTACAGTCTACTTCAGTATTCCACACTCGTTTATTCATCTGTTGAGCTACTTCATACCCAATGGCCCCGTTTACGCTTAGCCCCTTCAGGCAAAATTCTAAATTTAGCAGGCGGGACGCGTTCGCCCCGTGCAGTCACATGGTCAGCACGTGCCTCCGATTGGGTAGGTTTGGCCCCAGATCCGACCGAGTTCTGACTCACAACCTGGTTTAGGAACTCAGAGACGGGGTTCTTATATCTTCGTCACAGTAAATGGTTTTGTATCTGGGACAGAAGAATATCTCGCCAGCCGATGTCCACTTGTAGGGTACAGCACGCGCTGCAGCAGCCTGAAGTCTCTGGGTGTGTGGTCAGTCCCGCTGGGTCTTCGCTACAGAGCGTCGATATAACTGGGTTTCTGTGCCCGTTCTACCCTCTTAATCGTAATCTTTGGGGCGATCAGGAAACTACAACATTTCACTTCGGCGTGCGTCCCATCTTCCACATCGTCAGAACCAGTTGGAGTCTGGAACATCTTGACTTTTGATCCTGGGAGACGCCATCTCAGGCTGCCAGGGAGCTAACCTAGTAGTTCGGTTTTCTATGGATGTCTGTACTTATCTCGTCATAGCGCTCATTATCTGGTATACACCGGCGTTTGGGAGCTTAGGCACTCCCAGGTCCAACGCCAGACAGGTGTTCCGATACCTACAACGGACGCGAGGTACCTGAGTCATGTTTCTTCCGCCACCAATAGGTCTTTTGTGAATGGTTCAGAACCCGATCTATCAGCGTTCAGCCTTGGCGCTCCTCTCGAACGAGGAGGAAGGGGTACTATCGTTTTCTTGGGTTCCAAGGTTCTCCCGTCTCACGCGCATATCCTTATCTGAGTCTCTGGGCACTCCCTTCGTCTACATATCTCTTCAACGGCCCACCTCAGATGCAGGTCTATCCTCATCCATCGAGCACCACCCCACCAAACCCATTGGTAAATGCAACATGGAAGAGCATGTAATTCTATGCAATTATAGTGTGCTCAAATGGAACTCCACGCGCTCTCAGGCGGCCTCAGTGGCGCAATTCGGTTGCTCCCACCAACTCTGGAAAATATTGATAGTCTTGGCAGCTTCTGAAAGTCCGCGTTCCGCACGCTCCTCGAGCTGACATCCTCTTCCCATGCCCTGCCGTATCAAACCTATATCTCTTTGCCCATTTGTGTGATTACCTGCATGCATCCCAATGTTGTAGACCCACAATGCGGCTCCTTCGGGGAGAAAGACAATCAAATCTAGACAGCGGATTATGGGTCCACATGCTATTGCCGAGTTCACAACAACTTCACGTATTCACCGTGGCGTCCTGTTGGCGGGTTGGCTCCGTGTTTCGGAAATACTTCCAACCCTGATTCTCATGACAAGTCTAGGTGTCGATCCGGCTAACCTCCACTGATCCACTAACCTGGTCAATTGCCTTCATACCGTATCCCTTATCATAGCAGTATGGAAGCTCAAGCGTGCACGTGGAGCAGCCAAACAGTCCACTTGATGACCTTTCTGAACTACGGGGGTCTAGCTTAAAGCGAACGTGGAGGTGCTTCTTTCCTCTCCCAGCCCCTGTGCTCTGACCGCTTTCTTCCAGTTGGACAACAGGCGAGTACGATGGCTACCGTTCAGGAAAAGCAGTTTATTCCAGATGCGAGGCCATCGTATAGCGATGAAAAGCTAGACGAGAAGAAGTCCCGGGATGGTGTCGATGTCGCAGACTCAATCAGGGGCGACGTCTATGAAGACATACGGGCCATTGATCTTGACGAGTCTGGCCGGGAGCGTCCTATTGGTATGTGCTCGTCCTACTCACTACTTCCGGATCATTTTCTGACGCCAAACTAGAAACCGACCTCGACATTGCCACCCGTCTTATCTCTCTCGAGGATGACCCCACACTCCCTTGCTTTACTTTCCGAATGTGGTTCTTGGGTGTTGGCTTGTCGTGCTTCGGAGCCGTCCTTGGCCAGATTTTTGTATGTTTTCTTGGCTCTGTCTGACGTCGACGGATATGAACACGACTCACCCTTTTACGTCTAGTACTTCCGACCCCAAACCGTTTTCGTCAGTCAGCTCTTTATCCAAATCATTGCTTATATCCTGGGACGTGCCCTCGAAGAAATCATCCCTGGACCTGGCAACGAACATGATCGACTCAAGACACCCGATACATGGTTCTGGCGTTTCTTGAACCCCGGTCCATTCAGTAAGTCTCATATCCCTCCCCAGTCAGCCCTCAATTTGAAGTTCGCGTGAACGATACTAACGATCTATTCCTGAAGATATAAAGGAACATGTCGCTATCACCATTTTCGCTTCCACCGCCGCCGACTCGGCGCTCGCCATCAACATATTCGCTGCTGATGACCTATTCTATGGTATCCAGGTGTGTCCCCATGATCCCACGAGGTCTACCCACGAGGTCTACCCACGAGGTACGCCTCTCTAAAACCCGTCCCAGCCTAGCGTCGCTGTCGGCATCTTTACCCTCATTGGTTCTCAACTGTTAGGTTATGGTATCGGAGGTAAATTTGACTCGGATGTAGAAATAACCCGTTGCTGACATCGATCCCGTCCAGGACTGATGCGATCGTTCTTGGTGTATCCTACCTATATTGTCTTCCCCAACCTTCTCCCGACCGTCCAACTTTTCGATGCTCTTCACCGCGGAAAGAAGATCTTCCTCCAGAGGAAACGTGTCAAGTTTTTCTGGTCCGTGTTTGCCGGGATCTTTGTTTGGGAGTGGTTCCCTGAATACATTGCGCCGTACGTCCCTTTCTCGAGATAACTAGGTGGAGATTAACGACTTGGATGAATCCATGGCAATATAGGACCTTGACTGGTATCAGCGTCTTCTGTTTAGCCAACCGCGATAGCGCCTGGTTCACTCGTATTTTTGGTGCGCTATTTTTATCATGGATAGTGTAATACCGAGATTGGTACTAATCCGTGTTGCAATTGAAGGTGGTGCGGCTGGTAACGAAGGTCTGGGTGTGCTTGCTCTTTGCTTGGACTGGAACTACGTCGGTTCTGGTGGAGGATCCCTCGGCGCCCTTTTCACTCCACTTTCAACCCTCATGTCGCTCTATAGTGGAACGGCGATCTGCATGTAAGCTATTTCGAGCTCAGGCGATCAATCTTCTCTTCTTACCTCCTTCCTCGCCTTCTCCGTTTTGATAGCATCGCCTTTTGCGCATGTTACGCCATGAATGTTTGGAATGGGCAAAACTTCCCTTTCCTCTCGCAACAACTGTTCTATTTCAATGGGACCAGGTATAACCAGTTGAGCATTCTGGACGAGAATTTGAAGTTGGACCCTGTCAAGTTGGCTGAGCAAGGCTTGCCCTGGTTTGCCAGCTCCCAAGTGCTCGCGAAGATTGGGCATAATCTTGCGATTGGCGCTACTATTACGCATGTGTTCATCTGGTACGGCAAGGATATCATTGATGTTATCAAGAAGTATCGGGTAAGCTTTGCTTTTGCTTTCGTGGAGTCTTTCGGTTGACCTCAGATTCGTTAGGCTGGTGAAAGTTATGATCCTCATCTCGCTAAGATGAAGGTAAGCAAGCGATGCCTTTCCTTTTATACTGTCTGCTAACGCTTAAGAATTTAATGTACATTAATGTACAGGTATACAAAGAAGTCCCAGTATGGTGGTACCTCGCCATGTTCGGTTCCAGCTTTGCTATGGCTATGTCTACGATCTACGCCGCCAAGTCCGGTTTGCCATGGTGCGTCACGCCTCCTATCGTTCTAGTTTGATCGAAGCTAATCTCTATCTTGCGCCGCAATATTATAGGTGGGGACTCATCGTCGCCCTCATACTCGCAACTATCTTCTTGCCGTTCGTGATCACGGTGTACGCAATCACCGGATTCTCACCCAACGTGACATCTCTTGTCCAGGTATGCACCACCCAAGTCTCAGACCAGCCTTCGTCTCTAAGCTTTTCTCCAGATGTTGGGGGCAACTATGATCCCCGGAAGTCCGCAGGCCAATATGTACTTCACGCTTTACGGCTTCAATACTCTCGACCAAGCTAGAGGCTTGATTCGAGACTTGAAGATGGTCCGTTTTGATTCTTTTCTCGTCACTGTTACAGAAAGGAAGTGACGTATGGCAATTAGGGTCAATACACGAAGCTTCCGCCCCGGGTTACATTTACTGTTCAGTCTCTGGGTGCTATCATCGTACGTCCTTATTACCGATGCTTTCTATTGTAAAATGAGCTCACGCTTGCTTTTAATCTTTGAAAGGGAGGCCTGTTAAATTATATCATCATGAAAGTCATCATCAAGAGTCAACGGGAGATTCTTTTGCAAGTCCAGGGAACCCATGTTTGGTCTGGTCAGCAAGTTCAGGTACGGAGAGTCGACCAATGTGGTGCCATGAAAAGTTCACGCTAACTTGTTGCTGCCTTATAGAGCTTTAACAGTAACGCCGTCTCGTGGGGTGCTCTGGGAAGGATTCTCTACGCGCCCGGAGGACGGTATTGGGTAAGCCAAGTCCCATCATTGACACGAATACAACTCACCAGTCACTACACTGCAGATCGTCCCATTCGCTATCCTGATTGGTCTCGTAGTTCCCATTCCCTTCTGGCTCATCCATAAGCGTTGGCCACATGCGAAGGCTGATAAAGTCGTCACTCCCGTTCTTTGCTGTACGCATTCCTCTCTCCTTCCCTCGCTTTTGAATGCACGAACCAATTACTTATGTACCAAACAGGGACCCTTGGATATCTCAGCGTCGGAATTAACAGCTCCGTCTTCACGACCTTCTGTATGGCCGTCTTCTCACAGTTTTATCTGCGAAAGTATAGACCTAGATGGTTCCGCAAGTACAACTTCTTGCTCTCTGCGGCGTTAGACGGGGGAACCCAAGTCATGGTCTTCGTCTTCACGTTCGCGGTTGGGGGCGGGAGTGGGCGGGTTACTGATATGCCGAACTGGGCACTGGTGAGTCGCTTACACTCTCGATATCCATGGGGTCTACTGGTACTGATCGTTTGACTCCAGAATCCCGTTGGAAATCCGGATTATTGCAAGAGATTGACGTGATTTGAGTTTTCGTGGTACGAGTCTAACCTCTCATGTAACGAGTTTTCTGGGTTCTCACCGGTGGTGTGGACACCTGGGGTTTTGTATATATACATGAATCATGATGTGTAACGATGGGATTAGGATCTTCAGTAGCATTAGCGAAATCCAAAATGATGTCTAAAACCAGATTCATTGGGCTTCTAAACTGTGCAATTGTGTGTTACTCGTCATAATAGAATTCGACATCAGCCGTCGGGGCACTCACTGTAATAATCCCTTTGGATCGCGCCTGCATTGAGCACCTTTGCCTCCCAGAGAAGGAAGACTAACGCACAAATGAATAGAGTACCATATCTCAGCCCGGCCGCATCCGTAGGAATTATAACCTTGGGAGCCACATTCAAGTCAGTTTCGCCGTGCAGCTCTGGTTATGTTTGTGTTGTTGATAATCGTGTTCGTCGAGTCGCCGAGGATGTTGGATCCCCGGCTGGGGCTTGCTATATTACCCCCCAACGGGTAAGAGGTACCGATTCAGGATGGAGCAGAGTCAGTACACGCATAAATTCCAGAAGGCGTCGGGTCTGTACCAGAGCCTAGTGCTAGACGGGGGGTAGTCAGGATGATTGAGAGAAATGGTGCGTTGAATAGGGATACATCCTCACCAGGGTTAAGGTGAGTAGCCATGAGGTAATAGGGCGGGCTGGAAGGCGATTGTGTTGAGAGAAAGAAACGAGGACGGGCTTTTATATACAGTAGGCGTTATTTCCATATCCATCGATATTGCTGAGTTTCTCGGGATATAGCCTTACACTGGAGTAGTGCCGTCGGACACATTCATAGATTCCGTTTCGGAGCCCATGCGGAGCACGCGCAGTCCTCATGTTAGACTCATGTTGTTGGGTATATAGGCAGGTCTAGTGTGGAGGACGCGTCTGCGCTGCACACGTAACGACGCGTCCTACCCACATGACATTCAGAACCTTCCCTTCACCACCTTAGGGACCTATTTAAATGCTGACTAATGGCCTGAAGGAGGGCTTATTTGGACCATAAAATTGACCCTACCGCACCTACGTTTTGATGGCGTCCTAACTTCTCTTCTTGAGCCGTATTAGAGACGTCCGAGATGCAGACGTCGAACGATTCGGGGATGCGGGCTGGCCGAAGTACTTGCCGCTTCTCGGCATTGGCTTATTAATACTCGGGACTTGCCGCTCCTGCGAATTCCCAGGGCCACTGTCCCTCATCCCAATACCACTGTACCTCGATACTAGCGCCACTATATCATATTTTTAGCCTATTATACGTTGCTCTAAATATCTGCGAACTTCATAATGAGATAAGAAAGCCCTAGGTACTTATGTCAGGGACACAACAATCTGCAAATGGGAGGCATCACCTCGTCGTACCGATTGCTGACCGAATGCAGATATGGTATGCTCAATACCTCATTTCTTTATCTTCAAGGCTTAACTCCCCTACATGTATTATGCCATGCACATGACTTTATCTCAATGACAAGTCAAGTCAATTTAGAAAAGGCATGAACCAGGCATAGATACATTATATATATACTATCATCCCCCTACCCTTTCCTTTGGGATCTAGTCAAGTTGACCCTTGGATCATCATATAGCTGCCTTATTAAATAGCTATATACTGTAGATGATAAGCGCGGCCTTGGAGAAGAGGGTCGCTTTTAATTGTGCATCGTTACGGACAATTGGAATGTAGTACTGGCGGCCAGCAAATCCATTCTTGGTCGTTGGGATGTTTCCCAAGGACTTCCAGGCTACTATAACAATTTAGTATGCAGATATACATCATTCAAGCATTTGTGTGCCCGCCCCTTCTCCACTTTCACCAAAATTGGAACTGCACATGAAACTCCCGTGGACCTGTCGAAAGTTCGCACTAGAAATCTTGTTCACCCTAGGACTTTTTCCTCAGATTTTCATTTTCATCCAAACCTGTGCTTAAAGCCATATTCATCGACGTAGAATATATCCAGGACCTATCTTGTACAGTATCTAAGCTTCTAAATTAGAGACCGGCTCAAAATGGACGAGAAATGTTTTCCAAGGGGCTTATATAATCAAGCTTCCGCATAAGCGCCCGACTAAAAGAGGGGCGCTCGTGAACGCCGGAAGCCGGGTACCATCCATCCCAGGAAGCCAAGTCGCCACGTGTGCGCTTGAAGAAGGAGAGAAGCCTTTAAATACTTCTTTACCATACTTCTATGAATCAATATATGCCCTAAAATATAAGAATACATTTTACGAATGCTGAACGTGGAATCGGCGTTCTTGAGACATAGCAAGACGTCGAGGCAGCAATTTGTTGAAAAATACGTCCTAGAAAACATACTAAAAGGCGTCATAACATGAGATTGCTTCAAAGCTGCTACTCCTGTATGAATAACATTTACAATTTTTGGTAATCTGTAATCTCCGAAAACATATGGTCAAAACATACAAAAAAAAACCTTTGACAGTACCAAACCAGAAGAACGTTGCACAAACGAGCACTTTTTGTTCCGAATGTCCGCAAACTCCAGATATTCAATATCAAGCAATCAACATTGGCTCCGGGTATTGAGTGTGGGTAGCCAGGGTCCAAGGGAAAACCATTATAGACGTACGGAATGACACATAGTGAAATTGATAGTATTCCAGAATATATTGTGGCTATGCACAAGGACAACGTACGGCACACGTATCTGAGACTGCTGAAAAAGCAGAAATTACAGATCCCAAGCAGATCTGCTGCCTGATTGAGCGATACGTATCACTTACAGAACTCGCGAAAGGGCCCCAAATGGCCTGCACGTGATGATAAACTGGTCCCTGGGCTGCCCTTCACTCTCATGAATCTGGTTAACCTTGCCGACCTGATCTTCGCCTTCGAGGCACCATCCGCCTCGAGGTGCCTCTTCTCTTCTCTTCTCTTTTGTATCTTGGACATTAATTTGACTGATAGTAACTTTCATGTCAGTTTTAGTTTATATATATCCTACTTCTTTTTATTTTATAGTAATAGCCTTTCTTTCCTTGGAATTGAGGAAGATACAAAAGTTTTGACCTCGTTTGAGGGAAAGACGGTTACGAAGAGCCCATTATCGTTTTTGCTTCCTCGCTGAGAGGAAGACATTTTACTCATTGTCTTATCATCTTCGCAATATGTATCGTCCAAAAATGAAATGCTCCATGACCCGTCCTGAACGGGAGTTATTTAACATATATGTCGAAGGTTGTTGTTACATCCATAAGTAACATATCTCGTTGCGTCGCCTCTCCAAGTATATTAATATCTAGATGTTCCTAAACATTTGGGGTCGAGGGAAGAGACGACGCTTCTGTTTGTGTTTGTGATTGAAAGAGGCCGGCGATGTAGCCGGCGACAAACATCTATCAGGGCGAGTGAATTGAGCGAACGGCGGTAATGCAAGGAAGCGAGAAGTTATAACTGACAATAGGATTACCGTCGAGGCTTATGGTAGGCAAGAAGTAGCAATAGATATTGGTATGCGCATGTACATGCATGTGGACTTGGTAGACGTCTCGACCTGCTCCGGTTATGTTCGCGTCGTTGATGATGGTGTTTGTCGAGTCGCCGAGGATGTTGGCTCCGGGGTAGCCGCTTGTTGGGCTAACAAAGGCTCTTAATCACATAGTGACACCTTTGTGGCAAAGTGCTGTACAGGCGCTTTTGCGAGCTTCCATGGGTCAACTTCAGATGGTCCAGCAGATACTTGGATCAATCAAATTTAGGGCCAAATCTAGATTGGGGTATTGCTCGGGCAGCTCCAATACGGACGTCAGATACCTGTGACGGCACCCTAGTGATAGGGAGAGTTGCTAAACTCGGTTGTGTCATTTGCAATAGGACGGGCGTGATAGCCATCGAGGAGGGCGATCTTCCACAACGGAGTAATTGTACGACCTCGTTGTGTGGGGATCTTTCTCAACACGACTTTGGGTGCTTGAACGCGGCGACAGGTCTTCGATGTCATAGCGGAACCACAAATAATCCATCTCAATTGGGGCACTTCAAGTTGAGGTGGAGGTATCATTTGTAAGGATTCCCAACTGCAATGGAACTCAAGATCTGCCAGCACATACCAATTCTCCTGACCACGTTATAATTCCCTATGTCGGCTTCGGCCTTCAATGCCATTGGTGTTATGGGAGGACTAATTATAGAATAACTTGGGAGGTTCTGTGCTGGTCCTGGGGCTACTGCCTGAGGCGCTCATCATTTTGTGTGCACGAGATCTACGGAGATAGAAGGGTTGCGAGGGGGAAAGAGCTTAGAGCCACGGAATAAGATATCGATAGCTGATCATCAATGCCTTCCTTTTCCTCGTACCGGTGATTAACAAATCTTGGCGCCGATTCCTTCGTTCTCTCCACGCTTCCAGTCCAAGTTAATCAGTTAATCAGGTCCGATAGGTGATACATAGTAAATGACGAGTAGTATGCGCACACCAATGGGTGAACACAAGATTTTTCAATATTCTCAGCGTCGCTAGTTGGGCTGCGAACCAGGGAGATTGAAAAGTTGCTATGGGAAAATGATTTGTCAAGGGAGATCTGAGGCTTAGGGTGGGGGGCTGCGCACGGCCATGGCTTGCGTGGCCACGAAAAATAGACAACTCGACCGTCGGTGCACAAACCTTTCTGAGGCCTACGTCAGGTATCATAGTATTGATAACAGAAATCAGTCGCAATGTTTGCGAAGCGGAGCTGAGTGGCTTGATAGTGACCCGGGCAGTGCCAGAGTTCGGTAGGCTTGGAACTGGCATCATAAGCGTCTTTTGGAAGCCGCATTGTGCTTTCACAGATGACGTGTAACCTGTCCAGCCATCCACATCCAATATACAGTCAGACCACCCATTTGCCTCTCAACCTAAGTATCAAATGTCTAAAAGATATTCTGGCGCAGCACTAGGCGCTAACATGCCAGGATCCCTGGGGATGAAGCAGAGTTGAACATCTCTTCCCACACTCCCACCCCGAATCACGGTCAAAGCCCGCCGGGCACAAAAGCTCAACTTCAACAACACCTTTCGCCACTTCACGCCAAAAATACACCAAATCACATCCTGTTACATACATATTCTCATTCCAACTTATCACGGCATACTCACATTCCAACATCCATCGACAAAACCAACATAAATCAACAAAAAAAGACGAGAAAAGGAAAAAAACATAAACATAACTACAATGTACATGTACAATCATATCATCTTTCGACGGTATCAATCATAATCACTAACGCTACTAGCACCTACTACACCTACACCACATTACGTCGGATGCTACGTCAAATTTTGAGGCAAAAGTATCCAGACACCCCACCATCCAAGGCCACACTTATCCCCTTCGTCCAACCCGACCCAACACCCCTTACTCTCATCCAATCCCTCACTCCACAAACGTCCTCGAAAGCGCCATCATCTTCCTTTGAGACTTAACCGGCAACGGCGTCGGCGTCGTACTCTCCCTCTCTCTCCCACTCCCACTTCCATTCACACTCCCACTTCCCCGCCCATTCACAGGCACATCCACATTCATCCCCTCGTCCCCAAACCGACTACCCCGCCTGAACGGTCCAGCACTCGCACTCCCATTCCCATTATAGCTATTATACCCACTCGCCCCCCAATTGCTCCTCGAACTCGAGACAGAAGGCGGAGGAATCTGCTCCCGCTCCCGCTCTCTCTCCCTCCCATACCCATTGCCATTCGTTGGCTTCTGCGGCTGCTGTGATTGCGACTGTGACTGCGCTTGAGCTTGCTGACTCGGACCCGAGGAAACAGGTCCATCCCTCTGCTCAAAATTGGCAGACGACGCAATCGAAGACGACCTCTCCCGCTCGCGTTCCCGTTCCAACCTAGCAATCTTAGCCTGGCTCTCCACCAACATGCGCTTCAGCTCGTCATGCTCACTCTCCTTATCACCTTCACTCCTCTCTCTCTTCCTCCTCTCCTTATCCCTCTCCCTCTCCCTACCCCTCTCCTCATCCCTCTCCCTTTCCCTCTCACGCTCCCTCTCACGTCCCCTCTCACGCTCTCTTTCCCTCTCCTTCTCCCTCTCCCTAACCAACTCATCAACCCTCTCATCCACAAGCCTCCTAAGCTCCGCCCTCCTCTCCTCCTCCCTCGCAACAACCGCCCTCTTCAAACTCTCCATCTCAGCAGAGTGCAACACCCTCAACATCTCAAACTCTTCCCTCCCCCTCCTCTCACCCGCCCTCAACTCTTCCCTCACCATCCGCATCTCATCAAGCAGCGCAGGCAACACCAAGCCCCGACTCTCATCATCCCCCAAATAAGGATCAATCTGCCGCGCTTTGCCTTTCCCCTTGCCGTTTGTAGAAACCATAGCCAGACTCGTGCTCGCGCTCGTAGCACCCAATTGTCGTTGCGGAGGATAATACTGCTGCCTTTCATCCGTAAACTCCAAAAGGTCAGCCATATTCCGCATAATATCCATCGCCTTCCGGACCAACGACGGATGCGGGCCTGATCTCGTCGTATCCTGCGATGCCATCCCGTGTAGATTGGGCGTCTCGTGTGGAGCAGAGGACGTCGGCGGCAGGGTCTCATGCAGGGTATCACTCGTAGCAGTAGACACAGCAGACGCAGGCGGAGGCGCAGGCCGAACAAACCCATGTTCCTCAACAAGCGTCAAATCAGACTCCAACCTCTTCCTCCCTCCAGAACTCTGTCTTCGAACTGAAACGAGGCCCGGAATCTCATCTTCAAGGTCGTCGCCCCCATCTCCGTCTTCACCTCCCTCGACAGTCTTCTCTCGCTCAACATCCATCTCAACATCATCAAACGCCGCACCCGTACTCTGTGTCACCACACCGGCACTCCCATTCGTCACACCCGCAGACACACCAGCGACAGCCAACCCCTTAACCCCTTCCTCAACCCTCCCCAACGCACCCTCAACGCGCCCCACAACACGCTCAACATCACCAACCACACCTCTCACACCCTCAACCTCCTTCGCAACACCCACAACCCTCTCAACCTTCTCAACAACTCCCTCCACCATCGCCTTCAACTGCGTCATCTCCTCAACAAGTCTCGCAGTCTTGGCTTTTTCTTCTTCTCGCTCTTTCGCCTCCTTCTCTTCCTTCTCCTTCTGTTTCTCTTCTTTTTCTTTATCTTTTGCTTCTTTCAACTTGTCCCTCTCTTTCTCCTCGTCAACATCCACACCTCGAGAACCCTGAGCTTGCTTCTGCGCCTCAACAACAGCCTCAAACAAACTCTCAAGCCTCGCACGCACATCACCCACGCTCACCTCCACAGCCGAAATCTGGCCAGTCGCCCGCCCCAACTGACTCTCAATATGTCCTAACCTCTCCTCTCTCTCCTTCTCTCTTTCCTCCCTCTCCTCCCTCTCCACCTTCTCTTTCTCTTTCTCTTTCCCTTTCTCTTTCTCTTTCTCCTTCTCGTTTTCTTTATTTCCCTCATCCCCATCAATATCCATCTTATCCCTCTCCCCCTCCTTTTCCTTTTCTCTAGACGCAATCTCACCCAACCGTCCAAGCCTCTCCCTAACCTCCCCAACCTCCTTCCTCAACTCTCCAATGCCTGCCCCAACCTCACCCCGCGTCCCATCCACCGTCTTCAAAATCCGCGTGTTTCCTTCAAGCAACCCAAGCAACGCCTGCAGCACCTGCGAAACGTCCACATCCAAGAGTCGTTTATTGGGGTGTGCCGGGGTCGAGGTCGAGGTCGAACCATTCACATTCGTACTAGTGGTATTCGCAGCAGCCGCGTCCAAAACAACCCCGGACCGCGCCCCCAAAACCTCCCTCACACCCTCCACCATCCGCCTCACAGCATCATCCAACTGCACACTCAACACAGCTGACAACTCCGCTGCAAGCTGCCTCACATTCACATTCAAATTCGTATTCGCATGCAGCTTGTGCACGCTCTTGGGCGTACCAACAACACTCGGCGTGTGCCCCCCATCCACCCTCTTCTTCCTCTCCTTCTCTTTCTCAATACCATTCACCCCACCCCTCCTCGCACCACCACCAACACTCAAACTCATACCCGGACTGGCGACATTCCCGACGCCACCACCGCCACTACTCCCCACCACATTCATCGACTCTCCCATAACCACATCTTCCTTTTCCTTTTCCTTCTCCCGCTCAAGCAACCTCCCCTCTCTTCTCGGAGGCTTAATCGCCAACTGTTGCGTCGCACTCAAATGAAGCGCTCTCGGGTTACTCGGTTTCATCGCCGTCGCCGTCGTCGCTGCACCCGCATTCACCACGTTCGTAGACATAGTCGCCACATTCGTAGCAGGGATACTCGTATTCGCATTCGCAGCATTCATACCCGCGTTCGTCGTGAGCACAGTCACGGACGTAGCAGGCGTAGGGGTCTTCGAAGTCCTCGCACCAGCGACACCACCAGCCACAGCAGAAGCAGGCGTACCACGTACAGAACTCGCAGACGCAGAGCTCGCTCTCGACATCGCCGAAGGAGCAGGCATCGCTGTCGCCCCAGGTGCAGGGGTAGTCGTAGATGCGTTTGTCGTAGGCACAGCGGTCGTCGTAGGTACGGTGGTCGTCGTAGGTGTAGTCGCCACAGGTTCAGCCGTTGTACTCGTGGTAATCGGCACAGTGGTAAGCGTAGCCGTACTCGTCACAGGCGCAACGATAGTCGTCGCAGTTATAGCCGTCGTCGGTTCAGGCGTAGTGGTAGGCGTGATCGCAGACATCTTATAAAAAAAACCTCTTATGAGCCACACCCACACACACAGAGACACACAAAAACCATCCTATAAAAAAACCTACTCACCATGTTCACAACGCCACTCCCATCCAACCTCGTCTTCTTCACAGCCCTTTCCTCATCCTTTGTTCCTTCCCCGCTACCGTTACCATCTCCACCACTCTCTCCTGCAACTCCACTACTACTACCAACCCCGTTCCCGTTCACCTCACCAGACCCTGAACCAACGCCCTGACTAGACCCTGAATTCACCGCCAACCCAGACCGAGCCCCTACCTCCTCCTCACCTTCTTCAGCCTCTTCCCTCGTCCTCTTCACACCTACCACAACCGGCGGGCCGGCGGGAGCGCCCGTGTGATCCGGATGAACGATCATCGGCTCGGCAACCGATACGGACTTGGGCCTCAGATCTGCCGGATGATGATGTGGCCCATGGCCATCAGATTGCGGGGCTGGCGAAGTCGAGGCTCCTGGCACCGGGGTTACGGCTACTACTACAGGCGTGGGACCTGTTGTTGGTTTTACTGTAGGCGCATGTGTGGCTGTAAGCGCCGGTTGTTGTGATTCCAAAGGTTCAAGCAGGGTAGGTGTATGCTGAATGATAACCGGTTCAGGGACAACATGTAGGACAGTCCCATTTTCTTTAGGAGGAGGGGTCGGGACCGTAGCCGCAGTAGTCGGGGCGGCAACAACAGTTGTTCCAGATCCTTCTTCCCCAGGGCTGACATTCACCTGGGCTGGGGGAGTACCACTGGTCGCGACAGTACCCTCGACAGCAGTAGTCGTTGCACCATTCTCGCTGGCATTAGTATTCATATTCGTAGACTCATGAGATGCAGCCTGAGATTTGAGCAATGCCTGCGCAGCTTCCACAGCCTCTTGCTTCACCGAAATCGTAGTCGGGTACACCATCGTCGTGGTTGTCAGTGATTGGAGACTCGCCACGAGCGACTCCCCGTCCGCCTCAACTGACGCTGAACCAGGAGACGAACGCGCCTGTTCATACGGATCCAAATTGTCGTTGTCGTTGTTGTTGCTCGGATTCGTATAGGAAGACGGGTTGAACGCCGAAATCGACATTGTTGTCGCGCTGCCATTGGTGGTTGTGGAAGACGAGGTATATGCTGAGGATGAAGGAATCAACGCAATCGACCGTGCCTGGACGAATTTATCGTTATCCCAAATCCACTTTCCGTCTTTATTTTCGAGACCAGCCGTGAATTGCACAGCCATAATACCGCTGTCGACTTCGTCCTTTGAGAGGAGGAAACCCTTATGGCCTTTTAATACCCATCTCGGCCAGTCTTTGAGAGTTTAGGTCAACGCGGTGTATAGATAGATAATTAGAACGGCAGACACACCATGCTTGAGAACATCCGTCTCGTATTCCTCCTCCCCAAACTCTTGGAAAAATAATTTGACGGACCACTCGCGACAGATCATCCATCGTCTATAAAACCGGGTCAACGCACGATCGAACATTGGGCACCTCCACGTGCGATCCATGATTCCAATCCTGTCCCCCTTGGCGGTCCTCATTACCGCACCCGCAGGCGGCTCCGTCGCCGCCGCCTTCCTCGCATCCCGCAAGAGATGGGAACACAGCCTCGAGAGATGTATAATATCAAACTTGAATTCGTCCCACTCGCCCTCGGGGTTCTGGCTGGTCAAAACCAGCCGCAGACTCTCCCACTGGAACTTGGCGACGAACATGAGCGGGGTGCGGTAGCCCTTGGGGAGGGGTACGAGCGAGCCGTCGCAGGTCTTGATCTCGATGAACTGCTTCGAGGGCCGTGAGGTGTCGCGCGGCGGGACGGTAAAGACGTTTTGCATGAGGTAGGTAATCACCGTGTCCTGCGGCCAGTCGTCGCGACAGATGTACTCGAGCTCGGAGGGGTGTTTCCACGGCTTTTCGGGGTCGAGCCCAGGCGTGGGCGAGGCGGTGGATGTCGGGTGTTGCGGCTGCAGGGGCTGCGACTGGGCGGCGGTGGAGGCGCTGGGAGGGTAGGTGCTGGGCGTGGATGATGAGGCGGAGGGCGCGAGGGTGGAGGGGTTGCTCTGTATCTCGACGTTGATTGAGCCATCGCGGGTGGGGGTGCCTAGGCGCAGGAGGGGCTCGTGCGCGCCGACAGCGCGGGTCGGGCGGCGGGAGGCGGTGGAGATGGAGGCGGCGGCGACGGCGGGAGTCTTCTTCGACGGTGAATCATTCGAGCTCATCACTATCGCCTTGCTCAACACCTCAGCTCCCCCTCTTACAATATTTATTTTATTCACCTTGTCGTATCCTAGTAACACAAAATCCACCAAAAAAACGCTGATTTCTGTTCGTTCTTGTATTTTTTTGGGGGTGAGAGACGGGAAGAGGGATTCAGCAATGAATGTGACGAACAAGTCGGTCACTTGGTCAAATCCAAATCCAACTCCGAAACACCAGTGACAAGTCATTTGTGTTTGGCAACAATCCCGTGCGACAAATACTTTCCTCGTCCCTTCTGATCTGGCCTTCTCCGCCTTATATTCAACCCTCCCCAGCATTCCCTGTATGATCCTACGATCTATCGAATAACATCCCGCGAAAACCCCTCTCGAAAAATAGCGTCCTGTGGCAACCGTCTCAGAATCAAATGCCATCTCCGGGATCCCCCGACTCGGTGTTCAAGCCCCGCTTCAAGCAGCGACACCCAGTCGAGTCTGGGACCACCTGAGGCTACGCACAGCCATGGGCTTGCGTGGCCATAGAAAATAGCCAACCCGCAAACCTGCTGAGGTTTACGGCAGTTATCATATCACAGTATCGATAAGAGATATCAGTTGCAATGCTTGAGAAGCAGAGCTGGGTGGCTTTATGGTGACCCAGACAGTACTAAAGTCCGGTAAGCCTGGAACTGGCATCATAAGCGTTTCTTGGAAGCGGCGTTATGCCTGTACGGATGACGTGGACCGTATCTAGCCATCCCCATCCATCGTACAGTTAGAAGACTCCTTTACATGGCCCCGGAGAAAATTGAGAGTGCCTTCCCGGGGTTCTAGACAAAATTTTGAGTTTTTGACCCTCGAAGTTACCCGGAATCCGGACAAATTTAGGCTTAAATGTCCAAGATGTTAGCGATTTTGTCCAGACAGAATTGGCTCACGAGAACTAAAGTAACCGTACAGTCGAGACAAAAAGTTGTAGCGACTATGAAGGCCTTTGATTCAAGTCATTGTAAAGGCAAAACATAGTTATTCGTATTTGCTACACTTGTATCTCAGCTTTATGGTGCATATGGCGTCCAAGAACACAGAAAGGCGTCTGGGGAGGAGAAACGGCGAAATCCCCGAGAAAATACGCAAAACTTTGAAATTTTAGGTCATCCCAGAAATGTCCGGAACCTTCCTCAGTATTTCTGGAGTCTTTCCTTTACTTCCCATTCTAAGTCTCAAGTGTCCCTGCATTGATGATCCACCATTGACATCCTAGGAATTCAATGGCATTCCATAGCAACACTCTCCCCGTAGGCCCTTTCCATCTCCCTGCTTCTCGGGGACATGACATAATGGGCGACCCAGTCTGAGATGCACAAGATGTGCTATCCAGTGAAAAGTAGAGACGGAAATGTGAGAAGCAGAAGCAGACGCGAGTTAGAGAAGCAGAGACGATATACGCTGACATTTCCATCTCCCTGTTTCTCGGCCTCATGACATAACGGGCGGCTAATAGAAGATAAATAAGCGAATCACTCGTCTCAACCTACAGCTCCCAGTTGCGATCAAAGAACTCGAGCTACTTGTACATACATCATCATACAGTTAGAATACTCCTTTACATGGCCCTAAAGAGTACTGAGAGTGCCTTCTCGGGAATCCAGACAAAATTTTGAGTTTTTGACCCTCGAAGTTGCCCGGAATCCGGACAAACTTGGGCTTAAATGTCCGACTCGAGATTTTAGCGATTTTGTCCAGACAGAATTGGCTCACGAGAACTAAAGTAACCATACAATTGAGACAAATGTTGCCCAACAATACTTTCCCCGCAGATCCTTTCCATCTCCCTGCTTCTCGGGGAGAGGAGAGGACATGATGGGCGGCTCATACTGGGATACGAGATGTGCTATCCAGTGAGAAGCAGTACATCTCCGTCTCCGCTTCTCAGGCACATGACATGATGGGCGGTCAGATGTACAAGATGGGCGCAGATTGTACGAGATACGCTATCCAGCTACATATACGACTCCATTCTCGACGCATGACATGATGGGCGGCTAATAGAGGAGACGTACACATGTGACCTAAAGCTCCCGGACCCGGTTGCGATCAACAGAGAACTACAGCTACTTGCATGCACATCATTCCCTTATGAGGTCAAGATCATGGCCTCGTGAAGGCTCATTCAAATCCCAGGTCCCCGTGTAACGTCGTTGCAAATAGGAACTTACCGCACCTCCCGGTTCTTCTGCGATAGCAAGAACTGTTGCCGCTTTCAAATCACAGTTACGCCAACGTTATCCAACGCCAAAAACTTGCCGCGGGGCGAAGAACCGATGCGATCCATAACACAGCATATGATGCTAAAAGAGGGACATGCACCCTTTTTGGGCTTTGCTCCGAACACTCTGCCATTTCAACCAACTCGTCAAGGGATTGTCCCGAGCGTGACGCAACAAAAAAAACATTGCCATTTTTGGGAAAAGTTGCTACATATAGCATTGTTTGATGGATTGTGACAGTAGTTGAAGGCACGCCTTTTGATGGGGCACTGGCATAGCCCTATATCCCTGGTGAGGAATCTGTCGACTAACAGCTGGGCTTCGCGATCCTATAAAGCACTTCAAATTTCATCTCTCTATCTCTTTCTATAAAGTTGTATCCAGTCTCAACAATGACACAACCACCAGCCACCTCATCCATTCAAATGGCAACTCATCCTAGCGACAGTGAGGACGTATTCCTATTCGACGTACCGTTTCCCCCGCGTCTCAATACTGACTACGCCCCATAGCGCCAGCCTCTCATACAGACCCAACACCATCTGAACCTCGTGCTCGTACCGACTCTACACCATTGGGAGTTGGCGCCTCTTATCCATCAGAAGATACAACAGCGTCGCCGGGACCTAACATCCTCAACAATTCAACAAACACCACTATACACGACGGGAACATAATCGGTGCGGGCCGAGATGTCCACCAAGTCCACAACCACGTGCATACCCATGCGCACACGCATATCCATTACTACTACTTCCTCCCCACCAATAACCTTGACGGAAATCCTATCGTCAGTCATAATTCCTTGCCTCCTGACATTACCGCCGTTTGCTCAGTCCACTTACCCCATAGATGTTCGTTGTCGGCTACATCGCCGGTCTGTTTCAATCACAAACACACGCAGAAGCCTCGTCTCCTCCCTCGTCTCCCGATGTTTAGGAACATCTGGATATTAATTTACTTGTAGAAGTGGAGAAACGAGATATGCAACAGCAATCTTTGTCAAATAACTGTCACCTCCCGTGTAGGACGGGTTGTAGAGCGTTATATTGGTTTATTTTTAAATGCTATGTACCCAAGTTAATCGGCTAGAGCCGACTGTTAGCGAATGAGAAATCAGGATTTCAAGCTTCAAGGTTTTATCCTGTATCTCCATATCATCTTCTGTCATGTCTGCTCCTTACCACCGCCCGGGACATATTTTCCTCGTGTTTTCCTTCCCACACCTGCCAGTGGGTACATTTAAGCGCCCAATCCCAAAATCTCGCGTGATCCTAGTCCCGAGTCATTTGATTTGCGCAGAATTGTCGGTGTACACAATCTAGAAGCTTCTGTGTGGTACCATACTACTCGTCATAAATGGGAGTTGGTCGTACTTGATATAAGAGGTTTACCGCTATAAATAGGGATCCATTCACCATGCAGACTCGGGCACTCCTGAAGAGGCCTCCTAGTTCCTGGCACTTGCAAGACAGGTGCCGGCCAGGAAACGAGGGCTTGATACCAGCAGAGAGACAGGGGAAGTGTGATGAGTCCAGTCGGACGTTCAAGAAGTTCAACGCCGACCCTCGAGGCAGAGCCCCTGATGACAAATAATTCTACCATCAATTCCACCGTGAACTTCTACACATGCGGGGTTGGATGATCATCTTGGCTAAGATCCGATGCGGGGTCACAGCGCCAAACTTTACTTAACTAATTAGTTAGCTAACTTAGCCCTGCACATTTGAAGCGTGTTTACTCAACAGGGTATTATGAGTAACCAGTAGTTCGGGCACACCTATAAAAGCACATTACCACTTATTTCTCTTAATACAACCAACTTTCTTCCCCCCCCCATCCGGCTTTCGACATGGCTACCCACCTGGTGAGGATTTATTCCTATTTATCACCGTTTGTCCTGTTACTGATTGCACACCATCTGGCATCAGCCCTTTGTGCCGGACGAACATCTAGGGGACTGAGCAAACGGTGGTAGTGTCAGCGAGAAATTATAACTGACGATAGGAATTACATCAAGATTTATGTCGGGGAGGAAGTAATAGTAATGGATATTGTAGAGAGAGAGCACCAGTGCTAAGTGCAGAAACTCTCGTAGTTCGCGGGGTCAAGATCATGAAGATAATGATCCAAGTTACAACGTACCACTCGGGGCGGAGTACATGTTTCCCATATCCCCTCCAATCATTCGGTGCATGGATCCGTGAATTGAGCTTTTCCCAAAGCCCTCAATCCTGTTCCTGAATGTCTCAAAGTCCACAGATACTCTTATGACATCCTCGATAT
Source organism: Coprinopsis strossmayeri (assembly GCA_900156845.1). Lineage (NCBI taxonomy): Eukaryota > Fungi > Basidiomycota > Agaricomycetes > Agaricales > Psathyrellaceae > Coprinopsis > Coprinopsis strossmayeri. Next base: position 31,149 of record FTPT01000013.1, on the reverse strand, counting down.
AACCTGCGCCATAGGCCGTGAGAAGTTCGCCTTGATGCCATCTCAAGGCGTTAGCAAAGCCGTAACCATAGTAGTACGCGAGCGAAATGGCCCAATTTAGACGCCCGACGGTATCAACTGTTCCAATCTTTTGTAATTCTCTAGGAAGCTGTAGTGAGATCATACAGCTCCGTCCACGAATTTATAGCACCCGGGCTGAGTACATGGCCTGCATCTTTTTTGTACAAGTCTTTCACGAAGCGTTGAAATGAATGTCTGACATTCTAGAAAATACAATGTGGTGACTTCCCTTGTAAAACCGATACACACGTGCCATATACCAGTGCATGGTAAACTACTGAGTAACATGCCCAGTCCGTTGCGTTGGCAAATGCAACGATCGAGGGGTAAATTGAACAAATGGCGGTAATGCCAGGAAGCGGGGAAGTGGTAATTGACAAAAGGATTTCTGTCAAGATTTATGGAAGTAACAATGGGTATGTATGTGAGTGTGGACTTGGTAGATGTCTCAACCTGCTTACTTTCGCGTTATTGATGACTTGAGTGCTGAGGATGTTGGTTACCAACCCGGAACTTGCGCCAACTCCATTTATAGTTACTAGTATGGTATATCTGATGACTCGGAGGGTGTTACCTGAGATTTGGATCTCTATTTTAGGTGTTTGATTGCGTGGAAAGGAAACATGGCCCGGGCGGCATGTGCATTCATTCTGTGCACTTGCCTACACGGAAGTTCTTTGGAATGAATGTCAAGGGAAATTGTGTTGAGATCCCACCATCTCTGCCTTCTTCGTCTCTCCAAGTAAATTAATATTCAGATGCTCCTAAACGTTAGGAGTTGAGGGTGGAGACGGTGCCTCTGATTAGCAATGGATATTCTCTATCAAACACACTGTCTGTTTCTGTTCTTTCAGGCATAGCCGTACGCAGCACAAGGCCCGGCACGGGGCACGCACCGCTTGAACATCAGTACCAAAATATATGGAAAGCGCCAAAAAGAATCAGGGCGACAACTCTTCTGAGATAAAAATGAGGTGAGAACGAACCAATAAGATAGCTGTATTGATATGATAATTGATTCATTTACTATCAAGACCAGTAGTATGTCGCACAACTTGCCTCAAGATAAGATACTTTGAAACTCAAGGATGCCGGAAATAATTCAAAGCTCTACGACGTCTGTATTGACATGATATGGGAACAGGCCGTGTCCGGTTCCTGCACTTGCATGCCTCATTTTTTACCTAGACGCCCCCATACAACCGATCTGGAAATCGAGCCTTCCATGTATACAAGGACATATTATCATCTGAGGCTGTTTTGACCTTCTAAAATTGATGCAAGAACCCTTTTTTGAGACACCACCACACAACCGATCCGGAAATCAAGCCCTCCATGCATACAAGGACGTGTTATCATCTGATAGCTGTTTTGACCTTGCAAGAACTGGAAGAGCCTTCAACTTGAATCCTCGCACAAGTTTCCCACAGCTTGCTTTTTATTTTACATACCCCTATACAACCGATCCGGAAATCGAACCCTCCATGTATACAAGGACGCGTCATCATCTCACAGATGTGTCGACCTTGTAATTGATGTAGGAACTTTGGCAGGGCCTTCAACTCAAATCTTTGCAAAGGCTTCCCACAGCCGTCGAACGGCAATTTCCAAGAACTGTCCGCCACTGGCCCTGACCAAATCCAATTCCCCCTTTCCCTCTTTACTCGAGAGTCGACACGATGTCCAGCCGCGTGGGATGTATGGTAGGCTAATTCATTTTATACTAGCACTGGATCAATTGTTCAATTTGATCCATGCAAACTTGGATACGATTTGGTGGAATTGGCAACATACTTATCCAAACTTGGCAGCTAGTGTGTCGGGCCCGAGCGCAAGCCAGGAGGAACACACGACCTTACTCCTTCCTTCCTTCGTGATGCCAGGTTTTGGAGTTCCAATTTCCTGTTAGCGGTGCTATAGATACCAAAGTTCCTGGCCCGCACCATTGATATGAAGAAGGTACCAATGATGCATGGATGCGCATTTTAACCATCGTCATTCGTGCATATGCAACACAGCGGATTCAAGTGAAATCAATGGGTGTGCCACCTTACTGAATTGTTTTTTCGATTCAGACGTTCGACGACTAGGACGCACAAGAACCAGCCACCATCACCATCACCATCACCATCACCATCACCTATTTCTGTTTCTGTTTCTGAAAGCTAAACCTCAGGCTCCTCTCTCTCTCTCGTACTACACGGGCCCGTAGCACCGCGAACCGCGAACCTTACGTCGCTTAAAAAAAGAGAAAAGAAACAATCGAAACGAGTATATAGCATAACATAACATAACATAACATCAAGTAAGAAGTAAGACTTGAAGAGCGCAAGCTAAACTAAACTAAAAAAAGAAGTAAAAAAGTAAAAAGTAAAAGGAAAGAGAAAGAGAAAGAGTGTCTATGATATATGAGATGAGATGAGATGATACGAAACATAACATGAATGAACGAACGAATGAGTGCCAAGGTTCTCTTCCTCCTTCACCTCTTGCACCCTCCCAAAACTTTCCCCCCACCCCTCGAACCAAAACTCTCAACCTCCTGAGACTACAAACTAAAAGCATTACCTCCGCCCACCCTCACCCTCCCGCTCACCATACAAAATACTATCATAGCTCGGCGGAATCTCATTCATCACTCCCTCTTCTTCACCATTCCTCTGCGAAACCCGCCCCGCATCTTCATGTACAATCACCCCTCCCTGTCCATCTCGTCCCTGTGCGGCCTCAGCTGCTTTCCCACTAGCAGTAGCAGCAGCAGTGGTAGACGGTACTGGAGCTGGAGGTTGAGAAGGCGCAATAGACGAAGACGAAGCAGCCACAATTCCATCATACGGCGATAACAACCCTCCTTCCCCTTCCCCTTCCCCTTCTTCACGTGTAGGATTAGCAACACCAAACCTCGCCTCTCTCTCTTTCGCATTCCTCCCCCCTCCTCCCCCTGCTTTCCTCCCTCCTCCTCCTCCTCCCGAACTCGAACTCACACTCCCATCAACAACCGGATATATCTGTCCTTGGTGTCCTGGGGCAATATAGCCTTGCGGCGGATACACCCGCGAGTATCCTTCGCTAGACGTAGTCGTACCCGTCACACTCGGCGGTCCTCCCAGTCCCAGTCCCAGCCCCTGTCCTTGTCCTCTCGCCTGTCCCTGTCCTCCTCCCTGCGCACCATAGCCTCCAACAACACCAGCCCCAACCAAATACGGGTTATACGGGCCCGCATGCCCATGCCCCGACTCGCTCCCAGTCCCAGGTGGGGAGAACGGTCTATACCCGTGCCCCTGCGAGCTCACACTCCCCGGCGGCGGCGACGCACTCGGAACCGGCATCTGCGCATGCGCATGCGCATGTCCGTGGTTAACGGTGTTGTACGCCGAAGGATAAGGCTGCGCCTGAGGGTGCGGGAATCCAGGCGTCGGATACGGCTGTTGCTGCTGAGGATTATTCACAGCACCAGCACTCGAAGAAGTATACGGAAACGGAGTCACAATCCCTCCTCCAACCGTACTCGCATCAAGCCTTCCTCCCATCCCATCATCCTCCGCAAGCGCAGCTTCCAATCCCGTCTGTCCACCTGCCGAATCATCCAAATTAACCCTCTGCCTCCCTCCACCCACATTCTCACCACTAGGCCTCCTCCTATGCGAAAGCACTCCCACAGCCGCGCCTCCCGCTGCCCCACCTGCAATCCCCGCTCCTACACCACCTCCTGCTCCACTCAAAGCAGACGTCGAATGCCCCACATAATTATTGTTGCCTTTGCCATGAGCAGCAGCGGCAGAAACATAGTCCGGATCAAAGTTGCCGTCAAACTCTTTGTCGAATTTGTTGCGTTTGCGTCGGAGGAGGAAGAAGAGGAGGGCGCCGAGAGCGAGGAGGCCTGCTATGCCTGTTTACAGTTTGTGTGTGGTGTTTTTTTTTGCGTGGGTTGAGGGGTGAGGAGATGGGTAAAGCGTCAGTTCAAATCCAACATCGAAGAGAAACATAAAGACGAACGCACCTCCAACAACCCCACCCACAATCGCGCCCACATTCGTACCTCCATCTTCTCCATCCGCAATAGACGTGCTCGAAATGACGGTGCCTGGCGCTATGACCGTCGTAACGGCTACGTAGGTCGTTTGCACATGTCCATCTGTCGTGATCCTATTTTGGCGTATTTTGTGGTAAAGGACGGGTCAACATGGTCAGCTCGAACTGGAAGGAAAGAGAGATAACCACTCACACGCTAGCACTACTGAACACACTCGTCGAACTCTCACTCAACGTCGTCTCGCTCACACTCTCGCTCGTACTCCCACTCTCGCTCGCACTGCTCTCACTCGCACTCGAACTTTGGCCAGCCGAGCTAGAGGCGGACGACGAAGAAGAAGACGACGCAGAGGAGGAGGAGGAAGCGGAGGAGGGGGAGGAGGAGGGTGGGTCGGGGTTTTGCGGCGGGTCGGAGGGTGAAGGGGAAGGGACGGGTGAGAGTGGAGGCGAGGGTTGGGCTGGAGGTGCGGCTGGAAAGTTGTGTTGTGTATGTTAGTAATGACGGACGAAGTAAGACGAAAGAGAAGGAAGGAAGGAAGACTACCAAAAGAAGTAAACCCCCCGCGAGTCGTCGGACCCCACCCCGTCGACCACTCCCAGCTCCAAGCCGAGGGCGCAACAGTGAAGAGCGGGGGGTCCATCGCTGTCGCTGTCGCAGTTACAGTCACAGTCGAAGGATGGATAGCCACGCCCGTGCTTGTCAACCGCGAAACAAGAATCGAAACAGAAACAGGAAAAGAAAAAGAAAAAGAAAGACGAATCCCCATCCATCGACAAAAACCACCAACCGAAATCGAAATCGAAAGCAAACGTGGCTCACTCGAACTCGAACTCGCAACAGTCGAGCTTTCGTCAGCACCCAGGCTCGTACTCGTACTCGTCTGGCGCTCGGTGGTGGTCGACATCCTTCCTTCTAGTCTGGTCTGGTTCTCGTACGAGAAAACGAGAACGGCTAGCCCTCGATCGTCGTGGCTTGCACGTTGTGCTTCCTTCGTGCCGTGTGCGCGTGGTTGGTTCGTTGATAACGATAAAAGTATAACGATGACGATATAATGAACGAAGGAAGGAAGGGAAGACGGAAGAAGGGAAGGGGGCCAGGATAATCAATACAACGGCCTTCGATAAATTAAACCGGACATCTTCACCCCAGATTCAACCGACGTCACCGATTCATGACGATATCCTTATGAATCACGATATCCAGCCGGATGAAGGTAACGACGTCCATCCTGTCCATCCATCCATCCCTATTGCTATCCATCGTCCCCCTCCCCTTTTTAAATTTTGAGCGACAGAAAAAACCGCAAAAGGGATGAAAGATAAAAGATAGGGTCCAACCACCGCCAAGCATTCAAAAAAAAATTCGGGGAGCCAATGCCAAGAGTAACAGAAAAAAATCGATCGTGGTTCGGTAAAGCAAGAGGATGCGTAACGCGTAATGCAATAAGCAATAGTGGAGGGGGTTAAAAGTATACCCCGGGTTCAGTGCGATGCCGCGAGGGGTGGGGTGCACCTCCCCCCTCGAGTTATGAATGAACAAATGAACGAAAGATAAGAAGTGGGAACGAAAGGGCAAGGATGAAATGAAAGCAAGACTAGCTAAGCTAGAAGCTCAAAAGAAGTCAAGAACGACGTGATGATGATGCCAGAACCACGACTCCACCGCTTCCTTCCCTTCCCTTCCTCGTCTAAGAGAATGAGAATGATGCAAGAACGAACAGCATGGCAACAACCAACCAACATGGCACCACAAAAAACAACGCAAATGAAGAAACAAGCGACGACACGAGGCCCCCACGTTTGTTCACGGCAGCCGGTCCAAAAATAGAAATAGAAACAGGACAGGACAGGACAGCTCCGCGCAGCAAGGAGAGGAGGAGCGCCATGGCGTGTTTAGGGGTGAGAATAGGGGGTGTGAGGAATGGAAGAAGCGAGTGAAGCGACCGATGACTAGACGAACGAGCAACGAGCGAACGAGAACGGGTAGAAGGACCATAGCTGAATGACTGAGCGAACCAACCGAACGAGCAGGATCGACGACGACCAGCGACCAACCGAACCAATGACCAACGACCAACGACGACCGACGACAACCGACCAACCGAACCAATGACCAACGACGACCGACGACCGACGACAACCGACCAAACGACCGACGACAACCGACCAAACGACCGACGACAACCGACCAAACGACCGACGACAACGACAGGACCCACCGACCGCCGACCAGTACCCCGCGCGAGATGGAAAGAGTACAGTACGGACAACGAATCGAAACCAAGAAGGGGACGGACGTACACGACATATCTCTCGCCTTCTTCTGAATCTCTGTGTTTGTATTTCTTGCTCCTCCTAAGCTTGTTTTCAACTTCTTCTTCTTCTCAAAGGGTATACTATCGTTCGATAGTCGAGAGTCGAGGGTATCGGCGTCGCAGTCGGTCCAGGTATAATCAATCAACCAAGTATCGAGGGGTTAACGTATAACTAAGAGCGTAAATGAACAAAGGTCAGTCACACAACACACCAGTTATGATCATCATCATGATCACCACCTTAGGGTTAGGGTCTATTTGGATCTAGAACCCGTTGACCCGTGCTTTCCGGACTAACTTACATATAAGAGTATGTCAAGTTCATGGACCGCCAATCAGAGTATGTACTTGCAGACAAACGACGCAAAAAAAGTATAGCAGGCGATCCCGTTAACCACTCCGGTGGAGGTACGGTGCCATACTAGCCTTCCTCTTACGCATACGAGCTTGCGTGAATCCCAATCCTCCAGTCTGAATCCAACTTATCTACTTTGAAACGACTCACGACTCATTATTTATCCTTTTTGCCGTCCTCCAGAGCTGCTCATATCAAGACCCAATTCAGAATCTAGTATAGTTACCTATCGCGAGCCTGACCATCATTCATTCATTCATTCGTTCTATTGTCCATTCGAACCCAACTCGCAGACAAAAGAAGATTCAATTCACTTCAGCACGCTCCTCGCCCATGTCCACTAGTCCATCCTAGCAACTTCTTCCATTTCCTCATGACACCACATTCATCCCAAGCGCCCAAAGTTCAAGTCCAAATCCATCACACCAAAACACCACACTATTAGTAGAGTCCTTCCGCCAAAAAGGTGCTCGCACGCTGTGCGTTTTGCCCTCTCTTCGCGTATACGCCTTGAAGGCCGATTCTAATTCTGCTATATATCGAGTCCCCAATGCATATACCACGATAGCCGATTAACTGACAGGCACGTCCCGTTCTTCTAAGCTAAGAGGTCCTTCGACAGCACGTACCAAGTACAAATTACGAGTCACTGTTTGACTCGTGGACACACCCTCCCAACAGTTGGTTGGCGTACCTCTCTGAATTTGCCCCGATGGTGTTCTGCCGTTTTGGTCTAACGGTCTTACGGTCTCACAGCCTTGTGCGAGTCTACGCCGCGCAGCAATACGCATAGATATCGAGAGGCTCCTGGAACCTCTGGTATGACTATGAAACCTTCCTTGACACGCGTGGGGCCACTTCCGAGTCGCGGCGCTTTAGCGCTAGCTTTTGCTCTGTTTCGATGTTTGACATGATGCTCTCCGTCGTCGACTCCCACTGCAGACACCCGCATTCAATTCACACCAGCGCATATGCACCGTCCCCCTTCCACTCGGAGCCGTTTTCGAGTTTGGATCATATTCAGAACTCTTGTGTCTTTAAATAAAATGCCTCGGTGTCACGAAGGAATGAAATGAAAGAGCTGAGGGATGGACTGAACGCTGAACGTCGTTAGTAACACACACGACTCGCCCATCTCCTCAAGTGATATACGGCACACCCCGTTCTTTTTCTCGTTTTCTGGGTCATATTCAGGAGCGTTTGCGGGGTGTCGAGAACAAGCCAAGAACCCTCGATACTTGCCTTAACAGTCCCAAATTTCTCCGTCTCGTGTCTCTATCGCCTCTAACACCATCCCAAGTCCCAATTCACGACTCACTACGCAGCACCTCACCCTATTCTGCTATCCTGATATCACGATCAACGTTCCATACGACTTGCTTACACAATTCGGACTCGGAACCAACCAGTTCACCCAACCAGTTTCAAACATAATTCGTTCGATATGTACATCATGCACACAACGGCACACCAACACACAACAAATTTATTGTCCGTTCGTTCGACTACAATCGACGAGTTGTAAGTGTACATGCTACATAAACCAGCCGGTCTCTCGTTCTTTCGTTTATCTCGACCGAAAGTTCGGAACTTTGCGCCTTTCGGAATCTCTTGGGTTGCGTCTGATGGTTCAACGTTCAGCCGTCAACGACCACCTTTCAACCGGTTCACTTTTCCCAAAAACGGGGCCCAGCACGAATTACTAGGTAGTTTTAAGTACTGTGGGGTGTAACAACAATTAAAGAGGTAAACCGCGTCAGGGGTCACTTTATCCTCCCGACTCAAGAAAAACCACTCAAAAAAAGACTTGATTCAATTCGATTGAAAAAAAAAAAAAAAAAAGGAGGNNAAAAAAGCGTCACCTGTGCGATTCGAACACACGCGGGCAAAGCCCAACCGCTGAGCTAACCCAAGGCATAGCAGGCGATCCCGTTAACCACTCCGGCAAAGTGACTTGGCAAAGAGTCGGCTTTGATAATGCATGTAGGTGCTATAGCCTTGGCTACGGGCGAGTAGGCTGATGTCCATGGGTGCTTTAAGCACACTCTTGAGTAAATCTCAGCCCAATACTAAGCAGAGCATAGCTCGACGACTCAAACGGGGTCTGTATAGAGTAGGTGAAGGGGATAGGCTTGATGTCAGGTTGCTATAACAGCGCAATGATGTAGGGGTAAGCTACGGCTAGGCTGGATGTGAAGGTAGGTGGCGAAGAGATTGGAACAAGGGTGGGACGAATGAAAATTATAGATGGATCGAATATGATCAAGGACTGAGGGCAGAGAAACTGTAGGTGGTGGACGAGTCAATGTTTGTGGAGTAGTGGAGACGCCCCCCGGCGTGTAAAGTTCAAGGGTTTAGGGTGTCGATGGATTTGTGATGCTGTAGACGACAAGCACGGGATAATGAGTGGTCGTTCTTCGGCTGCAAGAATTCAAGCTTGAAGAGTTATCAGGTATTACGGGAGATTGCTCCAAAAAGACAAGCCCAGCACGCCCAAGAGGAAAGTCGATGGCTTCGTACCACATAATTAGCGCCCACATAAGTATTATCATGTGACCCCAGCATTTAGCAACACGACTCCGGTTCTTTGTTCTTTGGGAGTGGATGTATCTGTAGAACTTGAAGATCAGTATGTTGGACCGAATGCCACCGTTACTAGGGTGTGAGACTGCCCTGGCATCATACATAGCACGACACTGAAGTCATGGGAATAGGCTTACTAGGACCCAACTACCAATTATTAACTCGAAGATAATTCCTCGTTGAGCACGGAGTGGAGATCTTGTCTGCCAATGTGGTATGTATCTCTTCTATCGGTTGAGGCGTGTTTGTTTATTTGTATCTATACCTATGTCAAGACTATGTACCCTGCAACTACAGCCAAAAGCAAGCATGGACACTGAGGTAATCAAAGAGAGCTCGGAAGCAAGCTGCGATGTGGCTTGTTACAAACATCTGGCATTGAAGAAGGAAGAGGAGTCAGAGAGAGAATAATGGCTAGGAATGGGTGGATTTATGGACTGAGTGAGCTTACGATAGGGTTTCCCTCGATGTTTATAGAGGGAAAGAAGGAACAGTGGTAGTGCATATGGATATGCATATGGGCGGTATGGGACTCGGAATAAGTGTGAAAGTGTTGATGGACATCGTTCCCCGCTGCGGTTACATTTGCATGGTTGATTGTGGTGTTTGTCGAGTTTGCGAGGATGTTGGGTCCACCGAGCGTACCCGCTTCCGGAAAACAGACACATAGTTTAAAAAAAGCTTAGTGCTTGATTTGAAGCGCGATGTTCAATGTGTAGCTCACCTGTCTCATAGGAGGCGTTCAGAAGCGACATGGGAGTTGAGAAATGCAATTGAGGGGAAGGAAGAGACAAACTCCTAGTACATATATCTGTACGTCTTGCACTTCTGCACTTCTATTCCACTTGGTATCGGTTTGTGGCCCAAGTAAGCACGCAGTAGGGTTCTTCACCTGATATTGATCTGTTGCTAGAATAGGCATGCGGTAGGGTTCTGTACTTCTTTTCTCGCTATCACTAATTCACCTGGTATTGATTTGGGGCGGGCGGTAGGGTTGTGTACTTCTTTTATTGCCATCACTAATTCACCTGGTATTGATTTGTTGCTAAAGGCGCGCGGTAGGGTTCTGCACTTCTTTTATCGCCATTACTAATTCACCTAGTATTGATTTGGTACTAACATAAGCACGCGATAGGGTTCTGTACTTCTTTTATCGCCATCACTAATTCACCTGGTATTGATTTGTTGCTAAACCGGGCGGGCGGTAGGGTTCTATACTTCTTTTGTCGCCGTCACCATTTCCACTATTTCATCTGTTATTGATCTGTTGCTAAATTAGCTATAGACTTGCGATGACAGAATGTGGCCATGCAACACACATTCTACCGTCGCCTATATCTGGCACTGCCAATTCAATCTCCAGGTAAGTAGGCCCATGACGGCCTGAAAAACTGAAACGAGAAGGGGTGATGATGAGCGGTGGTCAAAAGGCAAGCAACAACATCAGAGTTGGCTTGCCTTTGTAAAAACAAATGTTGCGATTCAATCGTAGGGCGAATGGAAAGAGCGGGTGAGCGAAAATAAGCTTGTTTGTCTCAGCATTTCGGTCTCTCCTTCGACATCTCGTTTGTCTTGTCAGGGTTCGTTGAGGCCGAGGGGTGAATGCAATACAGAGGAGAAAGTGTCTTCAAAATCGATGGTTGCTGTTGACATTGAGGTTGACGGTCGGAAGGCTTTCCCCGATAATCCGGGGAAGTCACGGGTCGTACATACCATTTCCTCATCGGTGGCACCTTGGAGGGCCAGGCAGGCGTCTTGGCCGCATCATCGGACGATTCGGACCCACGGGGAAACTTCCAACGTCTAAGCGAATCGTGGTTGGAAGAGCGGTTATCGTAAGGGGCATGGACAGAATTGCCCTCGACTCTTTGGCTATGTCCGAGCCGTACCCCGGGGCATCAAATAAATGTATTGGGGCACCAGTACAGCGGCGTGGCAGTAGCGGAGTGAGTCACTGCGGGAGCTGACAGGAATCGGACAGGAGCACGTTTCAGTCACTATGGACCGTGACGAGCTGCTGTGAGATTGGGTGTCGATGGATACGTGATGGAGATAAATAAGCACAGGGCAATGCGTTCTTCTTCTGCTAGTTTCTCTTTCCTCGGCTCAGGTAAGCTGGCCTATAGTCGTCTTTTGATGGCTTGAAATGAGTTCAAGTTGATACCTATAAGCCGTAGATCCGGTCACGATGATTATATTCCGGGTGTTGGAGGTACATAGTTGGCTTTCCAAAGATTTGTACCGCTCAAATGACGATGGCGATGCGAGAAGACGGGTGGGAAATTAAATTAGAAACGAGTGGGTTCAAAGCACATACCATTAGGAGTGAACTGAGGGTTCAGGCGGGTTTTTTTTAGGGAGCTTACGAGGTGTTCCGCCGGGCCTATATGGGCAGAGTAATGCTGAAGGAATATAACACCTCTACTACCCCTATCCCCCCAACGGCCGACACACACGTGCGTTCAAGTCACTTGACCGTACAGGGCAGTGCCAAGGTATACACTGACAGCTTCCAGTTGCTGTTGACTGTACCTGTGATTCATCTCTTGTTCTTTCCTATTCTCTTCCCTCTATTCTCTTTACTTTTGCTGCTCCTTGGTCTTAAGCCAAACATAAAGCCCCGTGGCGCTCACCCTCGACCTCGACGGCGTCTTCTCTCCTCCCCAGCTTCATCTCGCCGTTGTCTGGTGTTGAGTTTGGCTCTTGCGTGGGACTTGGGGCGTTTAGGAGAGGTTGGGCGTTATGCAAGGTGTTGGGACGGATGAGTCAGAGTTTTAGCGGGGGTGCCAGCACGAGTACGAGTGGGAGTGGAAGGATGAGGACGAGGGGAAGTATCAATGGGAATACGAGTATAGGAACAAGCAAGCACGGCCGACCCTTCATATCGATACACCATAACGAGCCTGAGTGCTGACCGGAGCTCGAGGGTTGCGAGTTCGGGTGAGCCGCGTTTGCTTTCGATTTCGATTTGTGGTTTTTGTCGCTGGATGGGTTGAGTGTGGGGGATAGTCTCTCTCTTTCGTATGTTTCTTTTCCTGTTTCGATCCCTGTTTCGCCTCCCTATTCCTGTTTCTCAACCGATAGCCACTCCTCCGACGACTGCAGCTCTGACTGTGACTGCGACGGCGATGGACGCCCCTTCTTCACTGTTGCGCCCTCAGTTTGGAGCTGGGAGTGGTCAACGTGGGGTGTAACGACTGTGGAGAAGATGGAGGTACGAGTGTGGGCACGATCGTTGGAGCTGTTGTTGGAGGGGCGTTTTTTTCGCGTTTCTTTGCTTTTAGCGTTTTCGCGGTTATTTTTTGTCGTTGATATCTGAATGGATTTGAGCTGACGCTGTACCCATTCCCCTCTCCCTCAAGCCACGCGAAAACATGAAAACACCGAAAACAGCTACGTCTCTGCTGCTGCTGCTTCGGGTCACGGTCACGGCAAAGGTAACCATAACAATAATATGAATTATGTGGGACATTCTACGTCTGCTTTAAGTGGAGGAGGAGGAGGAGGTGTAGGAGCGGGGGTTGCAGGTGGGACAGCGGGAGGCCCGGCTGTGGGCGTGCTTTCGCATAGGAGGAAACTGAGTGGGGAGAATGGGAATGTGGGTGGGGGTGGTGGAGGGAGGCAGAGGGTGAATTTCGATGATTCGTCAGGTGGACAGACGGGGTTGGAATAAGTGCTTGCGGAGGATGATGGGATGGGAGGAAGGTTGGATGCGAGTACGGTTGGAGGTGGGATTGTGACACTGTTTCCGTATTCTTCTATTTTGCCTTTCCCGAGTCCTGCTGCTGCTGCTGTCACTAATGCTCCACAGCCGTATCTGACGCCTGGATTCCCGCACCCTCAGACGTACCCTTCGGCGTACAATTACAACGGACATGGACATGCGCACTGGCAGATGCCGATTCCGAGTGCGTTCCCGCTGCCGCCTGCTTCTTTGTCGCCTCCCCCGGGGTCAGTCGAATCGCCGGCGCCGGGGAGTGCGAGCTCGCAAGGCCACGGGTGTAGGAGGCCGTTCTCATCGCCTGGGACTGGGTCCGGGCATGGATATGCGGGGTATACCCCGTATTCGGTTGTTGGTGCTGGTGTTGTTGGAGGCGGTTTAGGTGGATGTGGTGCGCAAGGAGGAGGGGGGCGACATTCAGGACAGGCGAGAGGACAGGGAGGGCCGCTCCGTGTGACGGGCACGAAGGATATCATACTGTTTTCCTTTCCCTTGAATTTTTTTTAGTCTAGGTCAAGCGCTCAAGCGTTACTCATTACTTGATGCTTTGTTCCTATGCTATCGACGTGTTTTCGTCTCGATCGTTTTTCTTTTCATGCCAAACCCCAATACTCACCCACCAGCACTATTTGTCAAGGTAGGTTTGTCAGCCACCGTTGTGGGGTTCGACAAGCCCCCCTTTCTTTTCACTTTTCGTTCTACCGCAATGCCGCTGACAAGCAAACCCCAACCCCAACCTCTCAACCCGTTCGCACCTGACACCTCTACTCACCACGCCTACGAAGAATGCATTCTTTTGGAGAAGAAAAAGGGGGAATGGAACGAGTTTACAGACGGTGTACGGCCCGGGAGGGGGAATTCCTCTGAGACAGTTATGTGCTGCTTGTCGCCTATGTGTGTTGCTCGCGTCCTAGGCCACGCTCTACGTCTCGCTCCTAGCGAGATGGGTCGCAGCGTTCTCACACGAGATATCATGGACTGCAAGGCTTACCGAAATGATCTGTACGTGTTTCAAACGGATCCTTCGCATACGTTACATTACACGGTGCTGACACAGGACAACTCCCCCCCAATCAGACATTGCAGCCCGGAGATGCTAGCCGTGCTCGCTCATTTGTACGTCTTTGGGATGATCCGCGTTTGTGAGTGCTCTTTTCCCGAAGTGTACCCATAGCGGAACTTAATTCGAAATAACCCCCCTCCCCCTTTTGTTTCGTGTTTGGTTGCAGTCTACAACCCCGACGGTCAGACCCCTTCCGTATCAGCAATCCAGAGTCCTACAGATTCCTTCAAGCTGAACCTCCATTGGTCACCACACCGACACTCCGACAACAAGTGAGTGTAAAAATTGCGCATGCCCCGTCCCCTTCTCTTTCTTTCACTTTGGATATCGAATTCGCTAATTATGAATGCCTCATTCCAAGACCCTGATTCGCGATGACAATTGCTGCGTTTTCTCTGGGACCTTTGATTTCGATGTAGGTCTCGCTTGGGTGGAGCGAGGCCACGTTTTCGATGCATCTCTGAAAATGGGAATGACGCACGTCGCACATGTCATCAGCCAACCTCTATCATCCAACATCAACGTCGACGCCTTGATAGATGGAATATCAACGACGCAAGGCGTTCGTGAAAAGGTCCGTTCCATTGATATCGCTTTGGTGTGGATCCTAACCTGAATATGAATCTGAATCGTTTTTTCTGTTACTGCATTTTCAAGACTTGGGCTGGACCTCGACTCCCGGAACGGTTCTCGACCATTTCCGTGGCTTCTCGACTACCGAAATCTTAGGGGACGACGACGATCATGACGATAATAAGATCAACTTGAACACCGCCGCCAATGCATTCACGGTGACCTCCACACCGCATGTGCTCTTAAACCGTCTAGATATATGGCTTGAACCTGCACGGGTACGTCACACTCTATAAGCTAAGCCAGTAAAAAAAATAATCTCTTGCCTCATCCATACAACACCCCCTGCCTTAGGACGAACGAGGGTATCTCATCTCCAACACCTACAACGTCTGCTATCCAGAATGCTTCTCATCTCAAATGGTTCAAAAGTTGCCTATAACGAGCCGAGTCCAGTTCAAATCAGCTACCCTCACCGACCGGCGTGACGGCGGCAATGGCACCATCGTCCCACCACCCGATCCTTGCATCCTCGCCCTCCACGCCACGTGCGCTCGGGTGGCTCATCTCTCTGGTGCTGTCGAATATCTGTCCGAGCTTTATCATGACCTAGAGGGTGATGCTACTATATCGGATATGACTCGACCAAGTGCCCCGACTGAGTTGGCGCGAAAACTCACGGCGTTACACTTTGGTGCTCCGGCTGCTTGACCTACTGAGTGCGGTTCTGGAATACGTACGTCCGGTGAGTAATCGGTGTATGTACTAACATCGGGCTTACCTGTCGTTGTTATAAAGGTGTCGTTAAAACGCCAGTCCGTCACCTCTCTCCTACGGTCAACAATTCGTTTTGCAGCTGGACATAACAACACCCAAGTCGCCCATCCGTTCTTTCCCTTATATTTGTCCAAGTGTTTATTTTCGAATCGAACGAGGGTCGCTGCTTCCACCATCATTTGATGTCTATCTTCCTTTTTGAGGACTGCGATTGGACTTTCACAAAAAGCGAGGTAAACTCCCGCTTGAAAAAAGGAAATCGCTTCTAGGATGGTGAGAATAGAGTTGACCTCCGACTCGAATGAAATTTTTGATTAGAGAACGGCGGTTGCTACTGAAAATGCGTGTCAATTGATTGAACATAGAAATGGGAAAGATGCAGTGCACCCACAACGAAAACTCGAACCTGGGATTTACTAGTCTCAAACCGCCTGCCTACGGGCCAAAGATGACGCAGTATGCAAGGGCTTCGTGATAAGACTGGTCCACCCCGTGCCTAATTCGGAGCATAATATTTGCAAGACATGGGTCGCCCCTGCGACTCTGGAGGTGTACGCGTTGTTATAATTATCAGCTTCAAGGTTCGTTTCAGGAGTCGCTATTCCTGGGTTCGGCTAGGATGATTGTCCACCTGGTCCGAGCGACAGCGCCGGAGGCAGCTTTACATAAAATTGCGAACGGGTTAGTTTTAAGTTCGTGCTCGCCACAGAAAGCCAGACAGAGCGCTGGTCTTGTCACACCAGCAGCTTGGTACATGTGCTTTATAATCCATCTATCACCCAACTTGTTTCCGCCGCTCCCATTCCCCGATTGTTCGTAACGTCTGTGCTCACCATAATCTGACCAATATGATTATTCAGAATCCCGGTACTTCCGATATGGCCGAGCGAAGAAGAAACTAGTACTGTACGGTGAGGGTTCACCGTCCTCTCTCAGCCCATCAAGACCTTCTCGTTCTGTCTTTGCCTTAGTCTCTGGGGAACCGTTTTGATATACTGACATCAAATGCCCAGAGTACTCTCGTTAACTGTCCGGCGTCCCTTTGCCGTGCGTCGTGCAATTACACATATACACACTGGCATATACGTTTGAAGAAGCACTAAGCTCGCCATTTGACGCTTCTCCTTGGCGGACAACGAACACAGCTACCCAAAAAACGCCCTGGGATCTCGCCATTGCTCTTAGCCTCCTCGAGGGCGATAAATTTAGGACACCCTGTAGCTAACTGGCTCACCAACGTCAACAACCTATTAATGGATACGAAAATATTGCATGCGTGCTAAACAATCCATACTGCACTACGACGATGTGAAATATAGAAATATCGAAGTAGACTAAAATTTTATATCAATGTGGCACTGGTGAGTGGTATTGCGCCGCGCAAGTTCCGTTTGGCTGACTAGGCATTTTGGTTTTGAATAGGAGTGTCGTAAATACGATACAATCTACATAGGAAGTGCGGAGGGAGATGCCCGCAGTGTGAGTTCTCCTAGGGGCTCGCATATTAGCGGTCTCATGTAGTGACGTCCACCGGAGAGTGGGCATCACCGAAGAGATCATGAAGCAATATATAAAGTTTGTGGTGTTGTAACATGAACGTCCGTTGTGAAAGGGGAAGAAACTCCCCGCGAGGGCAAACAAGGGTCAGCCTTCTACAGTCTACTACACACTGCCTACCACCAGTATGCCACAAGGTATGGATGGCGAAGAGGGGGAGCTTGAGCTTGGAGAGCATAACTATTCTTCAACTTCGTACGTGCTCTCGAATACATAGGACCTACAAGTCCACTATTAACCACGATTTTCTGGGCCGCTGTTATACTCCATGTTCATCTAAATGATTAGCTTGGAGGAGCGTGGATCCCGCCTCACACCTCTGGACCACACCGAGTATAACGCCAGTTTTTCAAGCAGAGAATCTAGCAGAACAAGCTTAAGAGCTTTCGAAACGTGGATATGCAATGCTTGGGACCGGCATTGGAACGGTAGAGACCAAACCTCCGCCTATACCCTGGTCGAAACCAACACCCCGTTCCCTACTAATCCAAATTACCGTGGTCACTACTACAGGAGACCCAGCCAACCCACGTTACCCTCTACGAGCTACGCCGGACTCCTCGCACTATGCCCGCCGCGGCACCGCGTCCAACGCCTCACAATCGCATTCCGAGTCTTCCTATTCGTGGTGCTTTCGCTGATGTTTCTGTTCCTTTCGGTAGTGTGGTACGGTGGTGTACCTCGCTCGTATAGTGACATTCAGATGAAGGAGAAGTACCTTCCGCAGCATATGTGGAGCAACCATGGTAGAGGGGACGGCGAAGCGCCGAGAGTTGGAGGGCCGGATGTTGTCGGAGAGGGTTTCTTGAGGTTCCCGAACCACCTCGCTGGACACGACTTGAGCGAAGTTATCGATGAAACGTATGTCTGTCTTCTTCTACCTCTACCTCCTTCAATTTGAACTTTGAATGATTGATTGGGAACTAATACGTTACTACAGACTCGTCTATGCACATATCGCGCATCTAACAAACCGCTCGTATGTCTTCGAGGATTACGTACGGTCGAATCTTCCAGGTCCGTATACGATATCCGGGTTCACGCTGCGGCATACGCGGATACCATTAGGCGCGTTCCTTGGCGGTTTCGCTGCGGGTGGAAATATCTCTTCAAGCTCGACTTCGAGCTCAATGCAAAGTACGCCTGTTGCTGAAGAAGGAAACGGTGAAGAAGACGAAGTTCCTGATCCCAATGGTAACGGGCCCAAGGTGAGCTATCAATTATACTCTATCATTTTTGTTTACTCGGAAGATGCATTTATTTTAACTGATCTTCGTATGATTTCGATCATAATTTTACCTTTCATCTTAACAATATAGCTCCCGAACCATCTCTCCGTCTCGGCGGAGTATTACGAGTTTGTATGCGGCAGACAGGACAGGGTCGTTGTGGACGCCAGTGATGCTCCAAGGGCGTTTAGGGATTCTGATGAAATGGTACGTACCGTCCACCATGTTTTATTTTCTTAATTTGTATCGAGTCGGATGTCGGGAATTTTTTATGTTTCTCTTCAGGTTCTTTGGGGGAACAGGCGCTAATCTTTTCTTTTGAATCCCTGTATACAGATTGAGTGGTGGGTATACAGGATTAAGGCTATAGGAGAGGGGAAGCGGTGTGTGGAAGTTAAGGAAGGCACGATTGGGACGAGGGATGGGAGAAGGATTCTTGGTTGGGGGTGCGTCCAGGTTCATGTTCACAACATAGTGATTGTCGAGCTTATATGTATACGACTGCAGGTTCTTCGAATCCGAAACACACATCAACAGTCTAATCCCCCACCTTCTTGGTTCTCCAGTACTGAAGTACTGGGAATGGTCTCCGCTTGTTACTCGTGCCCTGTCTCGGCGTCTAGACAAGCTAGGTCTTGCGGCAAGCTTTGACGCTGTTGAAAGCGACGTGAGGAGACGCTCACACCTCAACTCGATATCCACTTCGTCATCTTTGTCATCTGAATCCTCGGAGAGACTCGAGGCCGGACGTCTCACACCCCTCTGGCGGATCGAGCGCGAACCAGGGCTTCTAGTAATCCACCTCCCTCGGGATGGCTATAAATCCCACTGCGAGAGCCTTGCACAGCGCCGAGCTGGGTTTGTAAGCTGGAACCTCGCCGACCAAGTCACCTCAATGGATAGATTCAACTTTGTTCTTTCAAGGCTTCATAGAGATGCAGCATGGCTGAGTGCGCAAGGTGCACTCAATCTCAACGGCAATGCCAACGTTGAGGAGCGCGCGCCGAACGGTCAAAGCTATGTTGAGAAGTACCAGGGGAGGGAAATGCTGGCCTATTTTATGAGGAGATGTTTACCCAGTGTTGGGGAGGTTGTTTGGAGGGCGTCGGTGGTGAGGGGGGAGTGGGGAGAAAGGGTAAGGGCCGGGGAGGAGAAGGGAGCTCCGACTCTATTGACGAGGGTGCTCGTCGTCTCGGATGCCGAACACACATTCTTGAATGAACTAGGAAGGAGGCTGAGAGAGGATGGCTGGGATCTTATGGAAGGTAAAGCTTCAAAAGTGAAAGGTACACGATTTTCACCGGATAGGGATGGCGGAGGTAGGTGATGGATAAATTATGCGGTGGGATGATGATGCTGATGTTCTGCTCTGCTAGTACGGTTCAACGAAGCAAAGAGAGAAGAGCTCGAAGATGAGGCAAGATTGGATTTGGAAGAGCAAGATGTGGGCCTGGCTATCGATATGGCGCTTGCACAGCGGGCAGAGGTGTTTTTGGGTAACGGAGTAAGTATCCACTTTGATGTTAATCTGCTACTATGGGTCAAGGTCCATTGACTAGGGCCACGATGCTGACGTTTTATGTTAAGTTTTCAACAGTCTCAGGACACGTAATTTTACTGCGGTTGGCAGCTGGAGTATCAGGGCTCTCGAATCGGCTAATATGACAGTTGCCTGAGCTGTGCTATACGATATGGGGGTGCGAATTGGACATGTGGTACACCGGCAGAAGTTATTTTAAGATAGGGTGTTTTACGGAGTATACCTCTTCTAATTTGGACCATCAATGTGGGGTAATGAATGTATGGATTATTGACTGGTGTAGATCGCAGATATGGTACCTTTTTACTTGTATAAGCATATTGGTTAGGCTTGGGGAGATTCGGTGCGACCCATAAGCGTTAAAAGAGCAGTACGGGGTATACGGTAAATGCAGATCAATTTAAGAGACTGAATGAAGAAGCCATGCCGGATTGGGCAGAAAGAGGTACTGACACGGCGTTAGCGCCACGTGTCGAAGCGCTCTTGGGTACCTCCAGGATGTGGGAACGGGACTGGCCCTGGGTTCCTGGCTGTTCTCTCATATGGGGTTATAGCTCCAGAGGCATCGCTCCGTCTCGGGGGAAGAGTGACAGCCTCCAAACCAGCCTCTACTCAAGATAGTATTATGAATGCTCCAATGCAGCTGAAGGACTCGAACCAAATGATCTTATTTCACTTCTCTCCTGGTTGTTGGGCATCTGATAGCAATACTGGCATCCGCTTTCTAATCGATAGATGGACCGGTGGGTCAACCCCATCAACACTCTATGAGGTGGAAGGCAATGCTTAGAAGTTAAAGAGGGGACATAGGAACGATCACGATACGGGTCGTTGATCGGGGAGTACATCCGATGTGGACGTTATTAGTTTCCCATCATCCCACCCATGCTACAACAGATCTTTCATGTCTCCGAATCGCATATACGCTCTATTCCCCCACCTCCTCAAATCTCCTGTATTGAAGTACCGAGATAGTCAGTTGCACCCGATCCGCCACCGCGCATCCCGAGCGGTCCCAAGACACTTTGGGGTCTAGGTTTAGTCCGCATACTCTTCTCCAAAGCTCAAACCAGAGGTCATAGGTGTCTAGGTCCCCGCGCGAGAGCCATTGAAGGCTACAAGTTCTACGTGAGACTATCCTATGAATGCATGATACATGAGAAACACGGGCTACTGTGTGGCCGTTCTTTAGCTGTGAAAAGTCAAGCTTATGGCTACCAGGTATGATGCGAGATGCTCAATTTCCTCCACATTCCAGCGTGCTTGAGGGAAAGCTGCTGGGTATTACATCATTAGCGCCCATTCTTTGGGAGGTCAACGAAATGAAGGGCGGTCAAGGCATTATGGATGTTACCATTACTAGAGTGTCAGACGGCCGTATCATACAACGCGTAAGTCATCACAATTAGGGTCCAACGCCCAATTGTTTCTGCTCAACTGATCTCATTTGACGTGACGTTTTTCATTAAACACTTGTCAATATTCGAGTTTTTTCTGAAGATCTCCTGAGGAGAATTTATTCAGGCCTCCCTTCGGTTCAGCCGGGACCTCAGGCATGCATCAACCCCTACTACCCCTGTCCCGCACGTGCGTTCATGTCACTTGACCATACATGGCAGTGCTAAACGACACAGCTTCTGCTATCGGCATGTTGTGAACCTGACTCGACTTTACCTGCGATTCATCTCTTGAATCCTCTTTTCTTTTTCTTTTGCTCCTTCTCAATCCAAACATAAATCCTTGTGGCGCTTGCCTTCACCCTCGACGTTGTCCTCTCTCCTCCCCGGCTTCATCTCACCGCTGAGTCTAGCGTTGAATTTGGGGATAGCGCGAGTGGGAGTGGAAGGATGAGTACGAGGGGAAGGATGAATGGGAGTACGAGTATAGGAACACGGTCGGTCCTTTATATTGATGAACCATAACTATACAAGCTAGTTGTTGGGTTGATTAGGATCTGTATCCTGCGTCTTTCGCTTTTAGCCCTTCCTCGACATCTTCTTCAATCCCTGTATCCACGACGAGCACAACGACGCATATATCGACATCGCACCGATAACGACAAACACGGCAAGGATAACAAGGACAATGTCGAGTACTACGTCACCAGCAGGCGCCTCACCTGGTTGTACTAGCGAGGGGATAATCACGAGCCAGCTGCTGACGCTGTGCATCGTTGTTGTTGTCGTCTCTTGACCCTACACGTGCGCTGCGCCGGCCGCCGACTTCGATCATGCCTTTTAACTTGGACATCGACCTCACCCACCTCGACATCAACTTCACCTACCTCAACATCGATTTTGCTTTTCACCTCGACATCGAGTCCAGTCAAGACCGTGGTCCGCTTCGTTCGGTCGGTTAGCAACGATGGCTGGACAGAATACAGACAGGGCTTCACCTTCACTCGGGCCATCTCGAGCACTCTCAAGACCTGGTATCGGAAAGCCGACAGAATATCAAATCGGTATCGCTTTCTTATCCTAGTCGATTGCCGCGTAGTACTGATGAACCTGGATCACCGCCTCCTTACCACCTCTCCAAGTTGAACAATGCTGCCTTTAGGCGACTGACCTGCAGATAGACATTTTGTCCTTGGCTATCGCCTCCAACGACGACTCCGGGGTGTCTCGGCCGTCTGAATGTTTGTATTCTCACCGGCGTCCCTGGGCATATATATTTTCTGGTATGACGAGATACCGCGCTTGTATGCGAACCTTCGAATTATGGAGAGAGAGCTTTCTCGCAGATGGGGTTATAGCTCCCGAGACATCGCTGGGTCTCGGTGGAGGTCCGGGGCACCCTCAACCCAGTAGCATTCTCTGGATGCTCTATGAACGCTCCCAATGTCATTCAAAGGAGTCGAACAAAATGGTAATCTCATTTCACTTCTCTTCCGGTGGTTGACCGTCTGCATCCGCTGTCTAATCGCCCTATCTATATGGTGTAGGTAGATCAACTGATGGTTTAGAGTTACTACTATAGGTAGCAAGAGTGCGATGTATCATAGGATGCCGTCTAATAAATCTTGTGAAATACACCCAGAACTACAGGTGAAAGCAAGTACAAGCGAAGAAATAATCACAGAGCGCTCGGAACCAAGATGTAATTCGACTCAACATGAACATCTGTCATGGAAGAACAAAGGGTCAGATTTGGAATGGTTGGGTTTATAGAGGTTGAGCTGACGATAGGATTTCCCTCAATGCTAATGGAGGGCCAGCAATGGTAGTGTGTATGTGTATGGGCACTAAGGGTGCTATAAGTGTAGAAGTTTTGATGGGTGTCGCGCCCCACTGCGGTTATGTTCCCGCCGTTAATCGTGGCGTTTGTCGAGTTCGCGAGGATGCTCGATCCACCGTGCATACCCGCTAACAGAGGAGAGACATAATAAGAGTTTAGCGCTTAATGTGAGACATTTTGTGAATCCGTGGCTCACCCGTGTCAGAGGAGGCGTTTGGAGTCGACATGGGATTGAGAGGAGCAGTGTTGAAATTGAGGGAGAGCCAAGCTCATAGATATAGGCCTCTCCCAAATATAGGCCTCCGTTACTTCGGAGATCCGTAGTCTTTCCATCCCCATCTGGCATCCAATGCTGTCGCAAATCGTCTCAGGGTGCCACCCCTTTGTGAGATGGAGAGACAATAGGTGGAGGTGACGGAGAGCGGTTAGAACACTTTGCAGAAGTGCAACTTGTGAGCAGCAGATGGCCCCTCACGTTGCGAAGAAGCAGGAGGCACGAGCCCGAGAGATTAGAAGCAGGAGGCACGCGCCCGAGAGATTAGAAGCCGTACCTTATGTGGTCACCGGTGATTTCGCACTTCCACACTTTTTCCCCCGCCTAAACTACGAAAGCTCTGAAATGAAAGTGGTCCCGGTCGCTTGGTGCTTTACCAGCGACAGCGATGTTGGATTTACGCCCATCCTACATCCCTAAAACCAATTCTACTCGTCTATTTCGGATATTAGCTTGTGAGCATGGTGGGGTCTATAAATGGGTTGAACCTAATACTGAGAAGGGAGAAAACGCGTCCAGTGAGTCCCTGTATGGGGAATCACCTGGTAAACAGCCCTCCTGTAGAGCAGGTACAAGCAAGTGAGCACCCTGGATAACAGTCTCTAGAGGGACTCCCTGCAATGGTTTAGTCTTGTCCCCCCTCCGCCTCCCTCTCCACTACCCGCATTCTTCATCAACTGTTGGTAACCAGTCGATCAACGGCAATGCAACGCACACTGGTGGGCAACACCAGTTTCAGGATCTTCGGAGACTGTAAATTAAGTAGGTAGTAGCCAAATTGGCAGAGGATGCGGAAACCGAGACTAGCTTCTGCTCTTCTCGGAAGATACTCATTCTCTCCGTCTTCAGACGGCGCTTTCTGTGGGCAATCTTGCCGCCTTTAACAGCGTTGCCTGGGCTCCGCCGCCGCCGAGACCTTTATCAAAGATGCATAAACCCCTATGTATCCTATCGCGACGCGCTGTGCATGACACGCACGTGCGTTCCTCATCATGACAAATGTGGCAGTGCTGTAAGTTATGGGGAATGTGGGCGAGTCTATTTCTGCTACTCGACTCGAACTGTTCTGTTCTGTTTGGCTCTTTTACTCTTTTACTCTGTTACTCTTTTAGGGTTTGCATTTGCGGGCTGCGGTACTGAACGTTGGTGCTCAAGCTCAAGGGATTGGACAATTGCTCGCCGGACGATCTACGAACGGACTACAAATACAATGCAGATGATACGAAAGGATACGTGGTAGATCCTAAGCACAACGAAGAAGATGTCATGTACTACACCACCAGTGGGCGCCGCACCTGACATCACTAGCGAGGGGATAGCCACAAGCCAGCTCCTGACGCTGGACGTGCATCGTCGTCGTCGTCCCTTGACCCTGAACATGCGCTGCACCGGCCGGCGACCACGCCTTTGACATCCACCCCACCTACCTCAACATTGACTCCGCCTTTCACCCTGACCTCGACCCTGTGGTTCGTCTCGTTTGGGTGGCTAGCAACGATGGCTGGACAGAATACAGCCTACACTTCACTTTCACTCACGCCATCTCGAGCGCTCTCAAGAGCTGGTATCGGAAGGCAGACAGAATTTCAACTCGGTATGGTTTTTATCCTGGTCGATCACAGCGTAGTATTGACAAGTCTGGATCACCCCCTCCCTAGCGCCCATCTTGGTAGATCGAGTAATGGGTCAACTGCATCAATACTCGAGGAGCGGGAAAAGTGATCCGTAAGGGCCAAAGCAAGGGGTCATTGGAAGGAGTGCGATCAGAGTCGTTGATTGGGAGTATGTCTTTGCTTCAATGTGCACATTACACCATCTCATCCATACTACAACAGCTCCGAGTCTCCAGATCACATACCCCCTCTGACCCCCCCACAAATGTCCGGTATTGAAGTATTGGAAATGGCCGCCTTTCATCCCCCGGGGTCTTTCACGGCCGCTCCGGAAGCCCAGACTCTTACTTCCACTTCTTGCAAACATGTCGTACTGAAATATCGGCCTAGTTCTCCACGCTCTCGGGAAACGTGATTTTTCTTTAGTTTAATGGACGAGATAACCAGTTTTGCAAATCAACTACTATAAAAAGGCTTAGAGAGGCGTCATGAGTTACTTCGTCCATAGTTCAGGGTACATAGTTCAAAGCTTGGCCACGTATGTTAAGCAAGAAAGGATAGGCATCAATGATTCAGCTTTGAGCATCGAGGAACATATCACATGAGATCAATTCAGTACTGATTGATATCCTGGCTCAACGGGATATTATCTTCGTGTTATATTTAGTCGTTGGACCCTAATTCGGATGACTTACGCATTCGATGATACAGCCGTGTTACACTTTAGTAGCAGTAGCGGTCGGTCCAATAGCGATCCGATCTACGGACCATGTTAACACCCATAGTGGCTTCCTAACCGCCCTTCATTTAGTCGACCTCCCGGTAGTCGTCGAGCTTAATGCTATCAGGTATGACGTGAGATGCTCAAAACCCTCCGCATTCCAGTACGCCTGTGGGAAAGCTGCCGCGTATTACATAATTAGCGCCCGTAGAGATTATCGCGTGACAACAGCGCTCAAAGCGACTACCATTCTTTGGGAGGTCGACTAAATGAAGGGCGGTTAGGAAGCCACTATGGGTGTTAACATGGTCCGTAGATCGGATCGCTATTGGACCGACCGCTACTGCTACTAAAGTGTAACACGGCTGTATCATCGAATGCGTAAGTCATCCGAATTAGGGTCCAACGACTAAATATAACACGAAGATAATATCCCGTTGAGCCAGGATATCAATCAGTACTGAATTGATCTCATGTGATATGTTCCTCGATGCTCAAAGCTGAATCATTAATGTCTATCCTTTCTTAACATATGCGGCCGAGGCTTGAACTATGTACCCTGAATTATGGACGAAAGCAAGCACGGACACTGAGGCATTCGGAGAGAGCTCTGAGCCAGGCTGCTATGCGACGCATGACGAATATCTGGTATCGAAGGAAGCGTTAAAAAGAGCGAGTTCTGGGACGGTTGGATTTGTGGGATGAACACCTACGAAAGGATTCTCCTCGACACTGGCACCGATAGAGGGGAAGAACAAAAAATGGTAGTGGGTATGGATATGCGTGTGCGTGTGCGCACTGTGGTTGTGACTTGAAGTGTGGAAGTGTTGATGGACGTCGCGGCCCGCTGCGGTTATGTTCGCGCTGTTGATTGTGGTGTTTCTCGAGTTCGCGAGGATATTTGGTCCACCAAGCATACCCACTACTATACAACAGACATGGGTAAGAGCTTTGCGCTTACTACGAGGCGTGGTGTGAATCCGCAGCTCACCTGTGTCAGAGGAGGCAATGGGAGCTGACATGGGGGTTGGGAGGAGCAGTTGAAGGGGTGGGAGGAACAACTCTCCTAGATATACATCTATCTATCCACATTCCATCGGTTCGGACCCTTTGTATGAAACTCACCAACTGCTTGCGCGCTTTGTATGAACCTTCCATTGGTGGCTGGGCAGCAGTGATGGGGTTGTGCTGTGGCCACCTGGTTGACTATTCTGTAGAATTCTTGACGGGGTTGTGCTGTGGCCACCTGGTTGACTATTCTGTGGAATTCTTGATGGGGTTGTGCTGTGGCCACCTGGTTGACTATTCTGTAGAATTCTTGATGGGGTTGTGCTGTGGCCACCTGGCTTGACTATTCTGTAGGATGCCAGGCTGAATGCACTATTCTACCATTGTATGTCAGTACTGCCTGTCTTCTTGAACTTGAAGCTTGAAGCTTTACTATCACGAGCTGTTAGCATTTTCCAATCTTAGTGGATACTTGGTTTACAAGATGGCTTTTTCCGTACGAGAAAGTTAAATACTACTTCCTCGGGATGTCTGAATGCGTTATATACAGCTTGGGATTTGGAGATAAGTACGAGTGTTAGTATGTATTAGGGATCAATGCTTCCTGGGGCACGCTTGCGTGTCTCTCTACCCCGCACCCTGGAATCTTGATGCTGACCCAGTGATCGTTTAGATCCTTATATGGTACAGCAAATTGACCATGATGCCATCGCTTTCTTCCTACAAGCGGTTCCTTGGTGTACGATTACTCGGATTACATAAGCTGAGTGCTTCCCAATTTCACCTTTCTTGATTTAAACCATAACAACAAATAAACCACATTTGTTAATTTGCTACGTATCTCGAGATATTGACTGACATTGATCACATCTATAAACGATAACAAGAATTCGAGCCTGGAGGATTAGGGCCGCCTCCGTGTCGGCAAGAACAAGATAACCGCATTTGTAATTTGCCATATATCTTGAGAAATTGATCAAATATAATTGATTCCTCCATGTCGGGAAGAACGAGGTAACCGCATTTGTTAATTTGCCATATACTTATCTTGAGAAATAAGGTAATTCCCCCGTGTCAGCAAGAAACAGGATAACCGCGCTTGTTAATCTCGATCGACTCTGGTATGTACATCTGTCCTTAACTTCAGGGTGGGTCTCGCACAGTTTTGTTGCCGAACAGACCCTAAGTTGAAAGTCTGAAAGATCTAGCAACCAATCAAATGCCCGCGTTCCTAGTACAGCCTTGGGTAAACATCTGGATGCTGTAGTGGACCTCTTGCTGTTTGCATACAGACTGACATGTGGGAAGTTTTATGGTATGAGGTTCTTGAATTGGAATGTGTCCGGGAGTCTGGTGCATCTGGTGCATCCGGGATATGGATGTCCAGGCATTCAGGCGTTCGGGGCGGGCTTATTTTTGGGGAGACGTTCGGGGGCCTGGCCGTTCATGTGTTCATGCGTTCGGCAGATGTCCTCCTCATTACCTGACTCAGCCTTTCCGACTGGTATAATCACCTATCCCCCCCGGTCAATTCCAATGTTGACTCACTCCGATCTGCATCGGCCATCCTGCGCTTTCAACCCTCCTCACAATTCAAGACCTTCCTACCACAACTCCCCATGTCCTCTATACCAATGCTCACTGGAGTCACTACTCACGTTAATAGAGTCTGTCTGGCGCTGCAATAGATTGCAATGAGGAACGTATCAGACGTCCCGGGACGCCCGAACATATGTACCAAAATAGGCACACCGAATGTCCCGAACCTACCAGACAACCCGGACAGCCGTACCAAGCCTCCCAGGCCACGTCCCATTCAGTATTAGAATTTACTCGATAATAAGTCCGGGACACCTCGTAAGCTCTCTCGACGATGCAATAGGCTCTGGAGGTTACAGGTCCCTCACAGTAACAGTTCGACTCTGAATCGCACACCCGTAATTTACTTATTCCGCCTTCGACGCCCTTACTAATCTAATTAATTAATTTCCCAAGGTCTTCTACCTTTACCATCGTCATTCGAACACTACGACTTTACCCTCTGGCTCATTCTTATTATCTCGACTTTCATTCGTTTTACTCATTTATAGGTTAAGGTTGCTGACGCTTAAGCTCGAGGAATTGGACGAGTGCCAGACGGACAACGAGATGACTACCAACTACGATACGGACGATGCGAAAGGATACGCAGTAGAACCTATCGAGGATGGGTGTTGTCGAAGAACGAGAAGATGTATTCTCTTCATCGACATTGACATCTAGTTCGCCGCTTTTTCGAGCGGGGGTGCGAGACCTAGTACGAGTGAGATTAGGAGTGCTGGTGCCAGCGGGAGTGCCAACGAAGTACGAGGGGAAATACGAATGGGAGTACGAGTATAGGGACAGGCAAGCAAGGTCCGTCCTTCATACCGATAAACATAAGGATAGATAAAGCTAATCATTGGGTTGATTAAGACACCTTTTCCTTTTAGCTCTACCTTGACATCCGATTCGACTTCCACGCATGTATTGACAACGATGGCGACGACGAGTACAACGACTACGACTACGGAAAGCACGACGTCGAGGACTACGTAGCAGGCAGACTCCGTGCCTGGTAGTGCTAGTGGGAAGGTAGGCGATATCATCCCCTGACGCTGAGCTTCAATGGCACCGTCGTCGTCGTCTCTTGACCCTGAACGCACGTTGTACCCGCCTTCGATTTCTCTTGCCCCTTTGCCTTTGACTGTGACTTCAACACCGCCTTTGAGCTCGAACTCGACCTTGA
This sequence comes from Coprinopsis strossmayeri, assembly GCA_900156845.1. Taxonomy (NCBI): domain Eukaryota; kingdom Fungi; phylum Basidiomycota; class Agaricomycetes; order Agaricales; family Psathyrellaceae; genus Coprinopsis; species Coprinopsis strossmayeri. The sequence continues at coordinate 1,724 of FTPT01000013.1, read as the reverse complement.
CCTCGACATCGACCCAGATTCCCGCCAAGTCCTCGAGACCAACTTCGACCTCTTGGTTCGCCTCGTTTGGGCGGTCAAGGGCGTCAAGCCGTCGCTGCGGCTGTCACTCTATCATCGTCATTATCGTCTAGTGCGAGTGGGAGTTCTTCGGCGTCTAAGCCGCTTATGACAAGGAAGAGCGCAGGAGGAGATAAGACAGCGAAGAGTGCACTAGAAGTAGAGACAGTGAAAGGGAAGGAGATGAATATGGATGCGTGTATGGATATGGATGCGTGCCCCCCCGCCATATCGATTCCTGCGCTGCAGGATATGGATGTGGATTCAGGCGCAGCTCCGCAAATTCAAATGCAGGATGCAACGACGTCGACATCGACGGCGCCTGTCGACAGGCTATACCTTTGTCCATAGTAACAGCAGCAGCACCATCCTCAACAGCAACAGCAGCAATATTCTCAACACCTATCACCTCCGCCTCCTCTTGACCCCGAACGTGCGGTGCAACCAGTGACCACTCGCGACATCGATCTCTCCCTCTCCTTCGACGTCAACCCCAACTTCGCCTTTGCCCTCAACTTCGAGTTCGACCTTGACCTCGACACCGACTTCGACCTCGTGGTTCACCTTGCTTGGGAGGTCAAAAGGGATTCAAGCCGTCGTCGAAGCTGTTGCTACAACTTGGATGCAACGATATCGATATCGACATCGACACTGCCTGTCGCTATACCTTTATCCGCAGCAACAGCAAAAGTAGTACCATCCCCGACAACAGAACCATCCCCCCAACGCATAAAACCACCGTCTGTGGTGTCGTTGTCGTATGAACCTGCGTCGTTGTTGGGGGTGTATGTATCCGCGAGGAGTACAAGGACTTCTGTATCGACCACGACAAACACGACGAGTACAATGATTACGACCATGGAAAACACAACGGCAAGCACAACGAGGACAACGAGGACGACGTCGAGCACTATGTTACTAGCAGACGGCGCGCCACGTACTATTAATAGCGAAGGGACAATCACGAACCTGCCACCATCACCTGCCGACGCTGAACGTGCATCCGCGGTATTAGTGTTTCGAGCGTGCTGCGCGGGCCACCGACTTCGACCACGCCTTCGACCATGCCCTCGCCTACCCCGACATCGACTTTGCCGTTGACCATGACATCGATTCTGGTGGTTCACCTCGTTTAGGCCGTGAGCAACGATGGCTGAGTCGGGGTGCAGACGGCACTCCACTTCCATTCAGGCCAACCCGAGTGCTCTCAAGGACTGGTATCGGAAGGCAGACAGAATTTTTTCCATCGGTATGGCTTTATCCTGGTCAATCGCAACGCAGTACTGATAAGCTACCCCCTCCTTAGCCACTTTTCAAGTCGAACAATGCTACCCTTAGGTGGCTGGCCTTCCCCATCGTCTTCAACGATGACTCCGAGCTGCCTCAGCCATCCACGCGTTTGTATTCTCATCCGTCTCGCTGGCGACCCTGGACGCAGCTATTGTCTGGTAGCGGTATATTGCACTTATATGATGTCCTTTGAATTATGGAAAAACACCTTCCGCAGTATTTATAGGATGGTGGGAACAGGACTGGCCTGGATTCCTGGCTTCTCTAATCTTCTCTAATCTTCTCTAATATGGGGTTCCGAGACAGAATTGTCTCGGGTACTTTAATGCTGCGTTTCTGCTGCACCAAAATGCGACGCTGATCCGACTCGGGCTGTC